>KN883579.1:39791-59468 GCA_000934455.1 Apostichopus parvimensis | reverse complement strand
TTTAAATTACATAGAATATCTACTCTCATTAATATGATCATTAATTATTTATTTTTGTAATAATTATGTTTATATGTTTATCATCTCTGTTCATGGGTTAAACACACTGGGTAGGGGCTCTAGGGGCTCTTTGTAGCAATTTTGTCAGATTTTCCGTTATTTTAATGTACAGACATACTACTTCCTTTCGACAAAGTTTGGTCCATGGGCTAGATGGGGTGAAATCAACCCGCCTTTTGGGGGTGGGTGAGGGTGACCTTTGTGGGGGTCTGACAACACCTTCCCGACTGGGAATTTTGTCAGTTTTTCACTTTTTGTAATGTACATCCATACTACTTTCTTTTGACAAAGTTTGGTCCATGGGCTAGATGGGGTGAAATCAACCCGCCTTTGGGGGGTGGGGGTCAGGGTAATCTTTGTGGGGGTCTGACTACGCCTTCTCGACCAACAAATTTGTCAGTTTTTTCCATTTTCGTAATATAATGCCATGCTTCTTCCTTTTGGAAACGCCATAATTTAAATGTTTTTGCACTTATTTAGAAACAGGATGTGTTGGTTGAAAGTAATGGAGGGATATCAAAATAATATTTAAAGAGTTTTTGGGTGCTAGGAGGAGTGTTATTTTACGAGTAAACAATATACATGTGACGTCACTCTTATACGTTGTAAGATAATAAAAAATGGAAATGAAAGAGCAGTTTCTTGTCACAGCAAGATGATTACATATTAATTTAAATGTTCTTGCACTAACAGTATTTAGGACCACGTAATGTTGGTTGAAAGCTATATAGGAACGGAACGTCTGATGGACATTTTAACAGTTGTTGGGTGCTAAGAGAGGTGTTATGTAAAGAGTAAACAATAAACAAACAACGTCATTCTTATACGTTGTACTGTACGACAATTAAACAGAGCAGTTCCTTGTCACAGCAAGATGATAACATAATTAAATACAGTATTAAGAACCAGGATGTGTTGGCTGAAGTAATAGAGGAATGTCCGAAGAATATTTTAAGAGTTTTTGGATTCTTGCATTGCTATTAGCAGTGTTATTTTTCGAAAACAACAAATTTATGTTGTGTTAAACATAATTTGAATTAATGCATTTTTAAACACTGTCAGTCTCCTGAAGTCTGCCTCGAGACTCACCTTTAACGCTAATGTAGCTGGTCAAAAATGCAGTGACCAGGCAAACATATATATTTTTTGGTTTGGGAAAATTACAAGTAGCACCTTCCCATGAGAGTAGGACCGGATGACTTTGAGATCGTGGGGACAACTTGAAAATAAACATAAGGAAAAATAGTATGTATACCATACACATGAATCTTGTATTAAAAACAATGGGGTCACTTAAACGTAAAGAAAAATTTAAATGATATAAATGGGTAACTTACAAATCTTATCAGAGCTGTTACGTCTCACAAAAAATCCACTGAACTTATTGGAAAATAATATGCTTAAAAGTCCTAACAAAATAAGAAAACAATCGCGGCGCGGGTCAACCAAATACAAAGTCTCGAAATATAATTGCTTCCTTGGGTTACTTCCGGGGCAGGTTCACTCTGTTGGGGGACGTCTCTGGGGTAGGTTGGCTCTCTGGACGGCTCTAGACCAGCTTGCTCTTCACTCCCTTGTATCTGGGGTCCATTGACCTATCAGCTGTCAGTTAAGTTACTAAATAATTGCCAGACACATTACTTAAAGGCACTCTCTCAGCTAGGAAATTGCTAATCTTGTCTCAACGTATTCCCCGATTTAAAAATTAAATGCGAATAGTTTCGTCGTGTAATTCTCTACAAACATGTGACTGAATATGTGCTGCTTATGTACTTTTATTTGACGAAACGACTTGCTTCTGGCCTAACGTTCTTTAATACTTGAGTTCAAAATAAAATAAAACTGTTAGCAAACTGCTTATCCACTAGAGAGCCTGTGTAGGAAAATGCGTGAAAGTAAGTTGGCCTGACGTTTCGATCCCACTAGAGAGCCTGTGTAGGAAAATGCGTGAAAGTAAGTTGGCCTGACGTTTCGATCCTAGAAGGATCTTCTTCAAAGGCTAAATGACAAGTAACAGAAGGGACAAAAAACACGCACATAATACAGACAGGTTGATGAGCATGGTCAACACAAAGAGATAGATGTAAGGGGATTAGTAGACACGGGATGAAGAGAAGAATGAAAGAAAGAAACCAACAGGGGAAGAGGAGCGGTAGGAGATAAACAGTGGAGGGACAAAAAGAGGATTAAGGGAAGGGGGTAGGGTATAAACTGGAAAAGGACAAAGACAGAAAGGTGTGGAGAAAAAAGGGGTGTAAAAAAAGCTATGAGAAGAGGAAAGATGGGGGGAGAAGGGGCGAAGGAGGGGGACAGAAGAAAAGTTAGTCATGTTCTTCCTGAAAGTTGAGCCCATGAGGTTGAATGGTGCGAAGGCGTAGCATCCACAACCTCCTCTCTGCTGATTCGTACTAGCTCAGGACGGCTACCTAAGGATTCAATCCCCTATAGAGACATGTCGTTAATGGTATGGTTGGGACGGTTAAAGTGTTCTCCAAAAAAAGCAAAAGATGAATGACCTTCGGCACAGGGGTTAACTGGACTCCTCCTGCTGCCTTTAATACATTTTACTGCATTACTACACACACATGGTGGCTTCCACGGCAACTCTCGACCAGAGTATGCTGTATTGGCCCCAATATACCAGATATTCAAATATGGTTACCCTTGGTCAAAGTTTTGAAACTGGTTTTATTACCACCTTCGAAGAAATTTACCTCACTGGGACATTCAGGCAACTTATGCTTTCAATTAGAATGCCTTAGAACAATTTGGAAAGTAAAGACCTCTAGGAACATATAGCATATAGCATACTCAAATGAGGCCAATACTACATACCTACCTTTAAAATATCCTGTAACCTACTCTGGATAAACACTATCAAATATGGAAGAAATGCTTTGGTTAAAGCATGAATATGGTCACTTTAACATAAAAAAATGCAACTGAGATAGTGGTTAGTTTTCCCTGCTCATGGTTATTGTAGTTGAACTCAATGTATAGAACTGTACAGATGCAATCAATGTGTTAAAAATAAAAACATGTTACAATACTGACTTACCTAACTTTAGAATAAGCAATACAAACAATAGTAGGGCAGTGGTCCAAATACGGAATGCAGGAACATTTACCCAAATAAGGCTAGGAGACGCCATGCCTCCATTGTGGAACTTTTCCATGATAAGTATAGCAGCTTTAAATCCAAAAGAAACTTTGCCAAAACTTCAAAAGACCCTATAATGTCCCCTGCATTTCAAACATCTCCATCTGCCACTTTCTCCATCTGCCACTGAGGTTATCATGAGAGCACTGAATGAACTGTTTTATCACTACTAGCTGCAAGTTAGAGTACCTCTTCAACACTCCATGACATCACAATATATGTTATGTTAAATTGATCTCACACAATACAAAATAAAGACAAGTTATTCTGTGCCAACAATAAATAACCCAAGATCAATGTCACATTAGAACTACTGGTATGACTGAACAAACTACAGTAAGTAAACATATCAGATATTGCTATCATGGAAAGCCAAATAGTGTACAATAAAGTATGTAGTGAAACCAATATTCAATCATTTAGTTTATGAATATGACACAGTTGTAACTTTGATGACATCAATTATGTAGTTTACATTACACTATGAATGAACATGCACATCAATGCTAAATACTACAGAAAGGAGTAAGATACATAACGCACTGAATGCAACAATCAATGTTTGACACCATGAAGAAGATAAATTTTTATGATACATTGCACTAGCTTAGTGACTTCATTTTACTGAGACACCATGCTTGTTGTTGTCTGTTATGGTACAGTTTGTTCAATTGTCTTGAAGGCTTGTGATATCTACATTCTGGATACTTGTTACTCTCATTGTCCACTCTTGTGTCATTGACGTATGGTATTTTAACAAGCTAAGGAACTGCTTTGACATCAGCCTACTGTATTTCAAAATTGTCCGTATCCATGTTAACAACGTTCACTATGCAAATCCGTAGCTCTCACCGGAGAACAAGAAATATGACAATCATCTTACATAAAGTAGAGAAGTACACGTTTATTAATGAAACAATCGAACACAAACACTTCCAGTTCCAACCCTTATATCTGCTTGCAAAACATCCATCATGCCATAACGCTATGCTGTGCTGTACTGTTCCTCTAAAGGATGTTTTGTACATCTGTAATGTGAAATGAAAAGGGAAAAAAGACATATTTATGGCATTGTGTGAGGACAGAAGTGTCACAAAGATATACTTGTTCAAATGATTTTCCAATATATGATTCATTTGATTTTAATTGCAAAAGAGACATTCAGGCTCATAGCCAAGGTAACTGGGTTGGAGCCAGCACAAATGTTATGTTTGTTTATTCACTGAGATTGTAACTTGCACTCATTGTAATAACTAAAAATTATTGTTCAAATCTGGGAGAAAGTAGACCCCTTAATGATGCCTCTAACATGTTAAACTAGAAATATAGCTCACACTCAAAATTTGCCAAAAATGTCAATGTCTTTGCTGATATGAAACTATATGCACATGACAACCTGATCAGATGACAACTACAGTATAGGCAGTGAAGAGTAACTATCTTTAAGCAGTGCAAGTATGTACAAATGATGCCACATCATCATGAAACATAAAAAGAAAACAAAAGAATAAATGTGCAATTTTTGAACACAAACTGCTTCAGACAGGTAGGTAGCACATTCTACAAAATTGGTAAATGTCTTTATATTTTCAGAGA
This sequence comes from Apostichopus parvimensis, assembly GCA_000934455.1. Taxonomy (NCBI): domain Eukaryota; kingdom Metazoa; phylum Echinodermata; class Holothuroidea; order Aspidochirotida; family Stichopodidae; genus Apostichopus; species Apostichopus parvimensis. Next base: position 54,652 of record KN883579.1, on the reverse strand, counting down.
TAAGGAAAAAATACTACTGTTATCATTAACTTGTGGGGTTTGAACATGTTTGGGACCCGCGCATTTACAGACCTCCTGTGGCTGTATTAGCACCATATTTAGCACTATATGTCTATGTCATTAATATTACATAATACAATAAATGAATAAATGTGTCCAATGTCCTAAATCCGGTTAGTCATATACAGTCCTACAGTATGTACATCCAAAAATTACCAGTCTCCACTGGGGTACAGCTGCTGGAGTGCATTGCTGCATCAGTCTCTGTTGGGTATAGCCTTTTGTTGAGGAACTGGTGTTATCTTTTCTGGTGGATCAGTTTGGATACCAACCTCTTGAGTTTCTTAATTGGGCACAAAACTTCAACTGAACAAATAATACCGGGATGTGCAAAGTTAATAATATATCAGAATGCATACTTTACACATAGCAGGGAAGTGCTCATGAATATTTGAGTGCCGGGCAGATTGTGCGGTAGTGTGATCCAAACCCTGGGAGAGGGATCTCATGGGTGGGGTACCCCCCCCCCCAACTGGACAAATTTTGCACATGAAGGATGCTAAGGTGGTGCTATTTTTCCCATTCTGTGCCATGTATTCTCCCAGATTTTGGTTCTGGTAAAATTTATTAAATTATCATCAAAATGTGCTGGGCGAAAAAGGTTAAAATACTGTTTGTGCGGGGCGGCATTCAGAACTGCTGGGCGCAGCCGCCCAGTGTGAGCACATCCCTGACATAGTGAATTATATAACTTCCAACATAAATTACTGAATACAACATTTTGCCCTTCACTAAATAGTCAACAATTCACATCAATTTTGCAAACACAGAACAGTAATTACCCTTCTAGTTACAGAACTTTGCTATTGGCAGCATAAATTCATCACATCTGCTTTATGATTTACAGTATGTATAGTGTCAACTCTGCAAGGATTCAAGAATGGTTCATTTACTAATCTAGTGCAAACCTAAACTAGTGATGTGCAACAATTTCTATTATATTTGTTATTTCTATGTTAGTAGTATACACCTGCAGTATTATAACTATTCTTCTAATACCTTACATACACTAAATGTCATAACGTTTGATGTTACAATGGCAATGTCCCAGTAGGCTTGTTCATACACTAATATGTCACCAAATTTCATCATGGTGCAAGGTGCGTCATGTCCGATGAATTTTGTGACTAAGGGGTCCGTCAAAGCGCACATTTGGTGCGTCATTACAACTACAGTATGTGCGTCAGTGTGCGTGAATGTGCCATGCAGGGTCCATCATGGTCGGCAAACGATCCGTCAAAATGTTCATTTGGTGTATGTCAAAGACATACAACAATGCGTCAATTTCACTATGATGCAGGGGTGCATCAATGTTCAAAATTAACCTATTCCAGGGGTCTGAGGGTGTGTCATACAATTGCTTGACCTGTGCATTATTGGCATCTGCAATTCTAATAGTAATTTTATAATCAAAATAGATTAAAACATACTAAGGAGAAACAATAGTTTACGCCTATTTTGAGTTAAACAGATAAGTCCATTAGAACGATCAATAATGTGTTAGTTCAACCAACACTGAGATTTGAGTAATCCACTAGACAATGTTTCGACTGCATTGTGCAATATGTGACTAAAATAGTACACATCATCACATGGTAACCACATAAATTATTGGAACAATAGAGAAGAATATAATGGACCCAGCACACTTTATAGTAGATTAGTATTTTAGCATTCAGCCCTTGATTGAGTAGATTATAAGACTAATTGCAGAATACTGTACCATGTAACTAAATATCATGGTGTATCCTTTAAATTAAATGTGATAATTTTTGTCGAACATAAAATGGTGGCGTTCACAATTATTGGTGACATTGATTTGTTTATGTTGTCCTTGATTTTCTGATTAAACAAAGATGATAGCAAACTATCATGTTATCAATGCATAAATATGTGAACAGTATCCTTCACTAATTCAACAAAGGAGCCTGTAGAGCTAGTGTAGCTTCTTTCTGAGAAGGCTTTTGAGTTTTGACTTCCATTTGGAAAACTGACTTATATCACTTTACACTACAGTTACCAGAAAAAGAGGTAGCCGCTACCGTTTTTTAAGTTACTACCAAGTTGGGAGTATTAGGCAATACTCTAATTTGGGATAGAAAGAGTTTAAATTTATGCGTACATTTTTTCTTTGCAAGTGAAGAATCATCCACAGCTAAAGTGGCTATGCGGATTGACAAGCAAATAAAGCAAAGTAAATACCCTAGCCTATTAGACTTTAAAAAGTAAAAAGAACCCAATGCCTTAGTTACTTAATTCATCTTGGAGTTGCTCAGCAGATTCGAGGTTATTTCACCACTTAAGAACCCATGCTCAGACAAAAAAAAGACAAAAATGAAATGGCTACACAAATTAGTAGTCTATACTGAGAATGACCATGCATGCAAATATGCAGTAAATTTTCAAGTTGTCAGACTAATTTATTTGTTGCAAGGAACTCTATAATTGTGCTGGTCAACTAGAGTAGGAATTAAAAACAGTTACTTTATTGAGTATAGGACCCTGTCCCTCACGTACCTCACTGCATACTAGACTTACAGTTACAAAATAAATATGCCCAGATCAAAAAATGCTCTTGACATGAATAACCACCAAATTGAGGTAGGCCCTGCATGGTGCATCATTTTATAAATCTGGGCCTGGACCTAGGCTACAGTAGTCCTACTTTTGCTATTGCTCCGCTTATGAGAAGTTGCATTTCTTTCGAGTTTTATTTTCTTGTGGGGATATCTCCCTACCAAATCCATGTCCATATTACACTGATGTAGGCTAAGGCCTATTCATATTTGCAAAGCTACCGAATCATAAACCAAACACATATGATACCACAGACTTCGATACTGATAATGCTTACTAGGAGAATATAAGTAGAAAAGCATAAATAACACTTCAAGAAATGTTCTGCCTAGGCTAGGCTACAGTTAGTACAGCAGCCTGCACTGCAGTAGCATGAACACTGCGAAGTTTGGACACCTAATCCTTAAAACACCCCAAAACTATATCTCATGGTATAAATCACCTGAAACTATATTTGATATGGTTGGGTCATTTTGGAGAGAAAATAACTGTAGCTTCGTAGTTTTTCGTGCAATAGGCTCTTGCTGTAGGTTGTAATGGTGAAATCGTGTATTTCTTAGGGGTGTCCGAACTTCGCAGTGTTCCATACTTCGCAATACTGTCTATACTACTACTGTACTAGCCTATGCCTCTCGGTGTATTAGTTGCCTTAGTTTGTCGGCCTAGCTACTCCTAAGTAGACCTAGCTAGCAATGATCTATTGAACAATATAAAAAGGAAGCCTACAGTAGACCAAAAACTTCGGCCGGAAAACAGTATACTGTAGCCTAAATAATAAATATATAACGTTAGTCGTTAGCATAATTTGCTGCCTACCTTCACGTATGATCTGCCATGCCAGTAAATGCTCCGCGAAGGTAGCATTGGTCAATTTGTCGATCCCCGATCTCTGTTCCAGTAGATCGTTTTTGGAAACCCAGTCCACGTACGTAGCACCAGCCCAAGTACACTTTTCATGCCTGCAAATCTCTGTCCCTTTTTCGCTCACTGCTTTTGGCATCGGGACCCACAATAAAGAAACCTGTGCCTTCCACCTAAACAGCGCGGCGACGCGACAGCAATATACACGTTACGTGTGTTATGCTACCACTGCATGAAACTGTGCTAAACATTACGTATATTTACATACAGGATTTTACACTGTACAGTGGCAGTATATTACAAATACCGTATCACGTGACCAAGTCAGAAAGTGGAGTAACGGTGTACCAGCGAAACCTATTAAAGTGGCCCGCCCTCTAAAAATATCCTAGCTGAGAGAATGCCTTTAACCCGAATCTAAACTTATAAATGGGTCTCATGAGTGTCCTTAAATAAATTTGTAGATACACATCCATCACCAAGAATATTCCTACCAAAACAAAATAGCTATTAAACTGTCTATTTCTCCCACAGTTCTCAAAAGTGATAGAGGCTTGAAGCTAGTACATGTATTCCTAGAAACAAGGACCACACAAAACCATTACTATGTTTAAGAAAGACAAAGGTCACACAGGGCCACCTGACCACAAACTGTTGCCCTGTAGTAGTAGCAAAAATGTGAAACTTTAGGGAACTCCTCAATCTACCAAAGTAAGTTATTTATTGTCAAATGAATAAAACAATATAAGAAAAAGAAAGGAAAAGATCAAATGAATAAAACAAATTGGAAAATGAAAGAAAATGGTCAACATAAACAACAACAAAACATTAACCAGGTTATGCTTTGGTTACACAAACAATCCTTTCTGAGTTATATGACTTCCTCTTCACTGTCAACATGACCAACACCCAAAGCCACTTGCTTAGGAAGAAGTAGTCTACCTCTGTTATGTGTAAACAGAATGTCTTTGGCAATAGCATTTTCATCCTTTCATCACATCTCTGTTCAGCAGCTTCTTTGAGCCGTTTTTCAGCATCTCTTGTCAGACACTGAGACAGCTGTTCTGTCTGCCCGCTACCAGATCTTCTTCCTTTCTAAAACTTGAGTCCTGATTTTCCACAAGTTTTTGTTGTGCCAGAGAAATCTCTGGGGAGGAAGCACCGCAAATATTTTGGCGCCGATGGGCCTGCACTTATATCTGCACCAATAAAAACCAAATTTGTTTGGTTGATACAGTATTTTGAATTGTCCTGTCGATCACACTGTGGTTCACATTAATTGTCTACACTGGAACTTAACTGACTAATAAGCCATTTGATATTACATTTATTTCAGTGTAAGTCTGGAGCCATGAGCTTGGTAGGGCATAGTTACAAACCCACACACTACAAAGGTTTGAGAACACATGCAACCCTACTTGACAGGATTTCCCATACTAAAAGAAGGCCTCACCATACATGCATCAAAGTAAAATAAACCAAGCAAGATGCTTTGATATAAAATATTTTATTCCAAATTTTTAAAGAGCTGTAATAAGACTATATGTGCTACTAAATCGAGTGCCATGCTGATGCTAAATAGCTGGAAACTTATAAAGGCCATCTCGCTTTGTTAGGTGTACAAAATACAAGAAGGGATCTGAGACTAGGCAATACTGTAGCATTGCCTACGCCTATATACTTAGTAGCCTGTATATAAGCTACATTACACGCTACATTTGTTTGTGTGTGTGCCAGTACTACCAGTAGCCATAGAGACATGCTCTGGGCTTAGTTAGGCATGTTTTGACAATTAATCCAAGACTCGAGGATAGATCACAAGCCTAGGCCGACATTGAATATTGATAGGCCTAATGTTAGTCTGCATATCAAACTTACACTGGTGTTGATTTCATTTCTTTGTTTCATGACAAATAAGACATGAAATAAATGGTATCATAAAATAACAGATACCAGTATATAGTAGCTGTCGATTTATCTGTCATGGGTGCTACGTAAATCACTTGTAGTCTAAGGTAAACTAGAAGAAGTATGGTATTGAAGAGCCTTTTCCTAAATTTTCATAGTTGGCATTCGTATGACTTGAGGAAGTTATGTATACTTTCTTATCACAGTAATGCTCTAACGTGAGTATTAGTAACAGGTCTAGAATTACCTTCATCGTTCGTGCATAATGGAAGCACCTTCTAGGCATGGAAATTTGCCACCCTCAATACTGCTTCATATCTTGGCACGTTTGCCAATTGTTGGCTGTAGATTTCGTTAGACTTTCAGCCCATCGTTCTCTTGTTATGCAGTACGTTATGCAGACGAATTGTAAACACGTACTAACGTTACATACACACAGTTTGTGCATATACATCACGCCTAGCCGATCAGTTTCTGTATCATCTGACATATCACATGATACACAATAAGGATTTTGATTAGCTCTTTACTGAAAAATCGCTGCGACGGGAGAAGTCCTTACAACGCAAAGCGGACTAAATGAGTCCGTCTTAAACTGCTGTTTACTCTTAAAATAACACTTCCCGAACCATCCAACATCGAGAATTGTAATGAGCATATGAAAACACACCAGAATATGCGGTCAAACTTTGGTACTAAATATGTGCAACGACAGTGAACGATATCGAGCCTGCCCCGACGGCTTATGCAACATAAACCAAATGGAATTTAGCGTATGTATCATAAGTAAGGTGAACATGTGATCAAATCGTAAGTTTCAAATTTCACAGCCAACGTTTTGTTCGATCTATCACAAGTTTGGGATTCATTTCTACTGTTCTTCGATATCCTCTACTCACCAAATTACAATGGATAATTTTGTTAGAACACAGCTGGAAGACATGGGTTTGGATATGCTCGTTGACACATTTAAGGGTAACTTGAATTTTAGACCGGGCATATTCTTACTCTAGCCTAACAAGTGCACTGCTATGTTTGGGTAATTACACTGTAGACTGGCATAGTTAGGCTGCGAGACTATCAGTCATGCTAGGCCTGTACATGATAACTGATACAAGTACCGTCTACAAAATCAAATGTAAACTCATGTTTTTCATATAATGATATTGAAATGTTGCAACAAAACATGGATTCAACATGTTGCAAAAGATTTAGGCTTAACAATATTAAATAGGCCGATCGCCTTACAAAAACATGCTAGGCTATACATATATTTAGCAAGAGGGAAATCCACAAATCTATGTGCATCTCATTGACAGCCATTACTTCACTTTTTTTCTGATACCCCATCAAGAACAGTTGGACCCTACCCCTCCCCTATGCTTACGTATCTTTTCACCTGAGAATGGCGATACATACTGTTCTATGATCATTGGTCTGAGCTCGACTAAGTATCCATCTGGAGCTGGATGGTCTGTTGCCGTCTTACTGAGGACACTATTTAAAGCCATTACTTCACTTTAATTGGTGACCCCTTACCAATAACAAGTGTACCTCTTCACCCTCCCTTCCCCCCCCCCCCCATACACACTTGCCCCAACCCACTACCAATAATGGTATGTGTTTATATGCCCATGACTACAGTACAAGAGTGTGCCAGATCTAGACATGTAAAGGCATGTCTTAGTAGGAATGCTTATATTTATAGCCAAGCTGTAGCATGATGAAGGCGAACTGGTAGGGGGCAAATTGGGGGTGAGAGTTTTAAATGTTCAATGTAAGCCTTCCAGTTGTGTTCCATAATGGTTGAAAACACAGCTTAAAATGACAGTGGTAAGGGATGAAACTTCTAAACAGCTCTCAAAATGTAGGATTATTGATGTCAAATTAAAAATGTGTGCAAAACTATGTAAATGAGCATGAAATATTGTAATGGAGGTCAGTATTTTGATGGGTGGGTGTGTTATGTCCAACAGATTACAGGCACTGATGTGTAATGATCAACATTGGTTACAGTAGGCATGTTACTGGCACAGCAATAACAAAGCCAAAGATGTTGAATAAATGTATCCAGATTGGCTATGTTAAGTGGTTATGTGTGTCTGTATAGTGTAGTGTAACCACAACTTAATATTTCAAAGTAATATTTGGAAAAGTTTGTACATATTTGTTATGAACAATATTGTTACCAACCATACCTTTAATTTCGGTTTAACTTTCAGAACACTACATTGACAAAGAGGCATTTGAACTTCTCAATGTTGATGATGATGATGTGATGAAGGAGCTTATCCCACAAATTGGACTCCGTTTGAAATTCGTTGCCAGATTGAAGGCATATCGACAGGTACTGTAACTGCACTGTACAAACATGTAACAATTCTAACACAGCACCAATGGTACAATATTTGTGAAATGCTTTTGTTCTTTGTCTTGTAAGTACTGCAACTGGAATAACTTTTCTTCACTGAAAAGCCTCCATTATTGTATAACACTTTGTTTTGTTTTAGGGTAATATCAAAATCAATCCAAATTTGCACAAGAAAAAAGCATGACATAAATAAAATGTAATATGCAAACCAAATGTGTCTGTTTTAAAACAATATTACGCTTCCCTGATATGCTAAAAAGATGCATCAAACAATGCATCAAACACAAAAATGAAGCACATACTGAAAGAGGAAGGTCTATGGCTTTGAAGATTTCCTTCTTTTAGGAGATCATATAATTAGAATGTCCAACTTCTTTTGATGATAGTTTCTGCATCAAGATATGCTGCATTGATCACAAATATAGCATGATATCACTGCAAAGTGTCTGTGATTATGTAATCACCCTGCAACGGTGGTCTGTCTACACATTATCCAGCACTGCTCATTGTATAAACACTGTTAAAATGCTTCATTGAGTCTTCATTGAGTTTTAGAAAATTATGTGGAGGTAGAAAGTGTTAGCAGGTTAGAGTTGGTGCCAATACAGCAGTGCGTTTAGTTAGTGCATTATCCTTGCCAAAATATTTCTCACTTTCTGTATAGATTTAAAATTTGGCATTTGACAAGTACAGTTTTGAAGAAAACATAGCAGTCTTCATCTCACTGAAATATTCCATATCAATTACATAGTAACACAATATACACAAGGTGGATCTTTTGCTGTGGGGATTTGCTGCTAGAAGACAAAAATGAAAATGTGCATGTCCAAGGATGTCCCACATTTATGACAATATTGTCCCTTTAAGCTAGTGCGTTATCTTCGCCAAAACACTTCTTACTTTCTGTGTAGTCTTAGAGTTTGGCATTTTGGAAGTACAACCTCAACGACAACATAAAAGTCTTTAGTCTCAAGCAATAATACATGGGCAAGCTTCCTCCGGAAGAACAAAGAATAAAACAAATATGATTCAGAATATGGTCATGGAGGTGGGTTTTGGGTAGACTATTTGTTGAAGGAGAAAGGAGCCAGGATGTGTGTTGAGAAAGGGATTGAACAATTTAGGACAAATTGTTCAAAGTTGAAATGGCAAGCAACCATAACCTTACCCTTATTACTAGGTCAGACTGATATATCATATCATTAGTGTAAAGAAAAAGATAGAACACTATATCAATACTGTATGGGGGTACAAAACATGTCATGGCAGTGATGCTGTTACATGATTATTACTAGTGTGTTATTTTAAACATCTGCCTCAACCCTCTTGTTGTCAGGTCCACAACATAATACCATATAAAAGAACACTTGGTCTCTTGACAATGTCAATTGTGCAGGAGTGGCACAAAATATTTAGCTGTTGAGCGTTAATGCCCAAAAGTCTGTGACAATGTTTGTAGTTTTAATAGTAAATAGTAAATCCTTAGTCCATTAGAAGAAACTCTTTTTTCTGTTATACATGTCAATAAGCTTGTCAGTGCTTCAAGTCTGAAATTCACATCTTACATCCTTGGAAAAGTTTAATGACCTTGTAAACTTGTCTTTGGAACTTGGCCATAAAGTTCATTGCTTTACTATTGAATTTAATGTAAGTGACTACAGACCCCTTAACTGGCACACGCTCAACTAAAATGCAGTTGAACAGCAATTTCACAAGAAAGGGGTGGCTTCAATTCTCCAAAAATTCCCAATCAAATGACGAGCGCTATGGCCAGTTAATGTACTTACACTGTCTTCGCTCATGACTTCAAGGACCTGAATAAACTTCTGTCTTTGCTTTGGTATAAAAAGTGAAGGCAGCAAATAAAAGACTGTTGGGTCATTCCATATCAAATCACCAAATTTTGGAGTATGTTGTAGTTCGACATCTTTGAAAAATTTCCAAATTTACTGTATGATTGGACCACTATGAAATAAGCATATTCTGGAAATTTCAGTTGCATTGCTTTACAATTGGCCGATTTATCACACTTTGAAATTCCGCAATTTGACGAAATTTTGGCATTTTCTTGACTTTTGAGGTCTCATTTCTCAGCAATTAAACATTATACTACCTTTCTATTACAGATGCTTATAGAGTCTATCACATAGAACAGGAAAATAAAAATTTAGGCTACAAAAATATTGTCTTATGGAGTTAGGTCAACTTAAAAGTGTCAAAATATTCGATTTTTGTACTTTTCACAAAAAATGTGCTATTTTTAGTGATGAATTGCTCCTTAACCATTGCTTCAGGGAACTTGATTTTCTTCAGAGATTAATATGTCTAGTACAAACAATACAAAATAATGATAACAATACTTTCCTATAATATATTTGCAAGTTGTGCAACTCTAAAGTTGCTATTTCATGCTGCGATTCAGCATGAGGTAGGGGTTTTGATGCCATTTTTTTACCAAAGTAACCATGTAATAGCTGTCAGGGTTTTATACTTTAATTATAAGTATAAAGTTCTTACACCTAAACAAAATTTCAAGGTTCTAGCTTTTCTCAATATCAATTTATGTAATTGTTAAGTTGCTTCGATGTGCAAAAGAGGTCGTCTTTGACGGCCAATAACTCAAAACGCTTCATGTTGAAAAAATGAAATATTTTTTCTCCATGTTCACTTAAAGAGACAGGCTTTGATTGCTGAGAAGGATGTTAAGTGGGTACAGTAATCAATACAGTAAGTGTTAATGTAAAGGTATTCACTTTAAATAACAGTTCAAATCGTTAGGCATTAACAAAAGCACTAGATACACAGGTTAGTCAGTTTAAACCTTACAATTGTTCTTAACCCATTCATAAATTGAGGACGGTGGAAAACAGGAAGGACCAGCAACACAAAAGCTCCAGATTCATCTTTCAAAAGAAACTGTTGGACTTGCATACAACTCAAACTACAATGCTATTGTAGTATCGTCTCAAACTGTCTCTATGATGGATGCACTTTTACCCTTAGAGGATACTTAACTACTATGAATAAATTTATGTGCTGATACTTTTCTGTAATAATGTGCAAATGGCTGGGCTAGTATCATGTTTGGTGGGGATCCATTTGGATAAGGACAATGAGTGCCAGAAGACTATGTTTAAACCTAACACTTATACAAACTGTACATATACACCCAATACAGTGTATGTACTGTACACACTGTACATACATGTATGTACTGGTTGAAATTCATTTTATTGTAAAGTCTTTTAATTTAAAGGAATTCAACCAGAAACAGACAAGTACATTGCAAATAGTATTTGTTTATATGAAATTAAAAACTGCACAGTTTTGAATTGAATGACCTTGAAGTACAATACCCAGGCTCAAAACACATGGAACATCAAAACAGGCAAAAACGTTTTTTTGTAAAAATTCCAAACTTTGAGGATTTTTCATTTCAAAATAAGGCAAAACCCCTCCGGAATTTTTTTGTACAAATGGTACTATATCTCTTCCAGAAAAAAATGATCAGATTTTTTCAACATGAAGCGTTTTGAGTTATTGGCCGTCAAAGACGACCTCTTTTGCACATCGAAGCAACTTAACAATTTCATAAATTGATATTGAGAAAAGCTAGAACCTTGAAATTTGTTTAGGAGTGAGAACTTTATACTTATAATTAAAGTATAAAACCCTGACAGCTATTACATGGTTACTTTGGTAAAAAAATGGCATCAAAACCCCTACCTCATGCTGAATCGCAGCATGAAATAGCAACTTTAGAGTTGCACAACTTGCAAATATATTATAGGAAAGCATTGTAATCATTATTTTGTATTGCTTGTACTAGACATATTAATCTCTGAAAAAATCATGTACCCTGAAGCAATGGTTAAGGAGCAATTCATCACTAAAAATAGCACATTTTTTTGTGAAAAGTACAAAAATCGAACTCCATAAGACAATATTTTTGTAGCCTAAATTTGTATTTTCCTGTTCTATGGGATAGACTCTATAAGCATCTGTAATAGAAAGGTAGTATAATGTTTAATTGCTGAGAAATGAGACCTCAAAAGTCAAGAAAATGCCAAAATTTCAAGGTGGCGACAAATTGCGGAATTTCAAAGTGTGATAAATCGGCCAATTGTAAAGCAATGCAACTGAAATTTTCAAAATATGCTTATTTCATAGTGGTTCAATTATACAAAAAATTGGGGATTTTTTGGAGAGGGTGCAGCAACAGCCATCCGTGATTTGACACGGAATGACCCTGTTGTTACTTTGCTTTCTGCAAAATGAGAAGAAACAAAAGTACAATAACAACTCTTACTGTAAGGAATTCACATGTCAATGGCTGATGATTGAAAGGGAAAGGAAGCAAATTGTTCCACCTCGAAAAACCATTTGTAACCAATCATTAAACATGGCCCCAACATCTCAGGAATATTCCCATGAAAGTATCATCATTTTTAAGGTCTCAAAGCATTTCCAAAATGAGAACAGGTAGGTTGATATGAGACGATCACCGGCTTTTTTTTTTGAAAAGGGCAAAAATAGCGATTTATTATATCAAGTCAAAGTTACCTTCAATAATTCCTGACATAAAAGAAGAGATTGATTAACTTAACAAATTGAGTTGCATCCCATGGTCTAACAGACATCATGTAAATGTCACTTTAATATTGTTCCAAGCGTAATCATGGCCTGTACATAACAGGATGTACTTTCTTTATACTCAAAAGTGTACAATGACCACTTATGCACAATACAAATGGTTACTGCAAATTTTACATGCAGTTTGGATCATGAAAGTGTTGGGACATAAGCACTGAATGATAAATTAAACTGACTATTAGAAAACTTCTAGAGGTATAAAATGTAGAGACCATAATGCTTACCATGGCCAGTTGAAGTCTCTTGGGATTCTTTTTCTTGGGAAACCTGATAATTTCCCCTAGATACATGGCCTCCCCCAGGATTGTGGGCTGTAAGTTTCAACCCTTGCCGCTAAGAACAGTTTCCTTAGGCAATTGATATTAATGCCTACCAGAATATTCAATTTTAGTGTTGCTGGTTACGGCATGAACTCTGTTGATGATCTCGGTTAACTCATCTGTGTATTTCTGTCTCAAAATACCATCTGCTAGCTTTGTGAGGTTGGTAATCATGGTTTCAACGTCAAGTCCTGTGATTCTCTTCAGTTCTTTTGATATCTATTCAATTTTTAGTTTCGGTTATACAATGTAAGTAAAAAATTATCTGTTGACCAATGCTAATCTGCATCTGCACCAAATTCAGCAGTAAGCTTACATAAATCTCAGTCTACATCACAAGTTTAAAACTTGAAAGGTTAGTGAAGCTGTACGTTTTGAGTTGAGAGAATCACACAATCAACAACATATATAGCTAATTACTTTTGCTTTTCTTCAAGGAGTCCTAAAGAAAAGGATCAATTTCACAACTTTTGGACTCCATTGCAAGGGACAAGTAAAACACGGAAAAATAGCAGCACCTTCATCAGTTACTTACCACAGCTGATGTAAACAGCGCAGGGTGATTGGTCCTGATGTTGGCAATGAGCTAATTGTCTTCTAAATTTGTTTTCCTCCTATATGTAAATGTGTGGTCCATTAGGTGAACTATTTTCACATCGTTTGGATTCTTCTTCTTCATTTCTTGCATCATCCATCTGTGTGATACATAAATATCTAAACACTTTGATGTTAACCTCTTTATCAATTCACAATGTGTGATATGCACCCTGACATGGTTTAATGCGGAGAGGGAGGGGGGGGGGGTTACAGCAGTGAAAAATGGCGTATCACTTTGTAACACAAAATATTGTTTTCATGTACTTATATAGAATCATGTTTAACATGGTGATTTTGACTTATGTGTTTTGATTAACAGAGCATTAGTTAACCCAAAATTTGAAAGAAATTTAAGGGATAAAAGGAACATATTCCTGGACATTAACAGATGACAGCTCAAACTTTTGGGGACCTGAGCAAATAAGACAATGATCATGCACATACGCGAAACGGGACTGAGTAGAAAAGTCTGTTTCCTAATTGCGATATTTAATACTCTTATTTTATTCTAACATGATCCCCCTCAAAGTTAGACTGTGAATCTTTTGAAAGTACAGAACCCAGAAAAGTTTTATGGGTGCATTTTTGCTTGATGGAGACAAATCTCTGTTTTATGAACTCTGCGGTGATGTTGCAGAAATGAGTCTAGTTTGGTGTAATTTTTTCACATGTGCCAATTACACACTTTAATTAAAAATTTGGTTCTTGAGAATGAATTAAGCGAATATTGCTTACTAGGCCACTGAATTTTACAGACTGATATGTTTGACAGAGTGGGCAGCGGTGATCTAATGGCATAATGCAATTTTAGTGAAATATAGGCTGGCATATCATAGGCTACACTGTACACCTTCATCTATACTCTACAGGAACAACTTCAACAAGTTGCAATATCCAGACTAAAGTATTAAGGGAACCATACGTCAATTACTTGCTTAAAGGCCAAGTGACACGTAGCAGATTCCCTTCAAACTTGCACAAATTGAGAAGCTATTTATCAGAACCCTATACTCCAAATTTGGAGTTCCACGATTGTTTCTTTGCTGTTTTAATTAAGTTAATAACCAAGCTCATCCCGTAAGATAATGACGTCACGAGGGAAACTGCCAATGTTGCCAACACTAAATAGGCCTAATATGCTAACCGAGATCCAAGACTTAAACAATTCGTCACGGACAGTAAACAAAATATCATTTGAGAACGGGTGCACAACAGAACAAGAAAGTTTCGTGTTCGTCAAACACTGGATAGAGCGATAGATTAGTACCAGTGCACTCAGCCAGCCTAGCTGCCTAAGTAAAGATTGGCTTGGACCTTCGAGCGAATCTTATGTGTTCAGTGCGCACTTCACTAGTTAAAGTTTCGTTTCCTATCGCCTATCCGCGCAACTTGGACTTGGAACACCAACAGCTCACCGTTTACAAGACAATACCGTTCCTTCTCTATTTGGAGAAAGTATCTCCAAATCTCGAGGAGAGATAGAAACAAGTAGACCAGTAGTTGCGAAGCTGAAT
>KN883579.1:8193-25612 GCA_000934455.1 Apostichopus parvimensis | reverse complement strand
TCAACCTATTGACATTTATGATCAGAAGGTACCTTTGACATCTGAAAATAGCATCGAAACTGTAAAAATCCCCAAAACACGTAAAGGTCACCAGAGGTCAAATTGAGGTCAAGGGTCACCCAGATGCGGGTCGACAATTGGATTACACTGAAGCAACTCCCAACCCATACGGACATTTCGTTCTCAAGTTATCGCAAAAATACTAGTTTTTTATCATTAATTGACCTTTGTCGACCTACGATCACATTACCGTTACGTTTGGAAACAATCCCTTACCCAATTCACAACTACTCCCAAAATATCAACCATGTCAGACCCTGTCAATGGGAGTTATTGCTGTTTTTAATATATTGGTTTTTGGCATCTAACTGACCTTTGGTGACCTTTGCGGGCACCAAAAACAATAGGGATCTTCCTCTTACTATGGGCTATCCACCCACCAAGTTTGATCATGATACATCATTTCCTTATTGAGATATCGTGTACACAAGCCAAGCGTCACATACACACACACACGCCAAGTTGAACGCATAGGTTCCTTGCTTTGCAAAAAGCAAGGAACCAAAAACCAGGTCTGAATATATTATGTAACCTCCATCCCCTCTCCCTCCCTCCCCCCCCCCCAAAAAAAAATCTCCATTTTGAAGTCTTTCATGGTACATTCACAGGCTTGTGCAAAATGTTTTCTGATAAAGAAAATACCTTCTTCTTTTTAATCACTTATATTAGCAGGTAACTTTTAGATATTCCCTGAAATCATGGCTGTAACCTTGTATCACCCATCTTCACAGCACAGACTGACATATTAAACTAATGACAGCAACCACATTGAAGTTAAAAGTCAAAAAGCTACATTTAGTAAAGACAGCATCCGACATAAATTATAGTCAGACATTACAAAGAGCAGCAAACTTGTACATTAATAAATGAAGCTAGCTTCTAGTCTTAAAACAATGCATGAAAACAAAAGGGAACAACTTCATAATTTGTCACTTATATAAATTATGAAAACAGCCCTTATTGTCTACCTTTCGGTATTTACATGTATACTGAGGTATTTGATGTGTATACTGAGGTATTTGATGTCATTCATGTAATTATTTTCAGCCCTTATTTTGTTAAATTGATCAGGTTTTGCTTTGCCAATGAAAAACTAGAAATTTCCACCAAAGTATCTGTCAGCACTCACAGGATGATTGCTGAAGTTTCATCCATTGCAGTCTGATCATCAAAGGGAGAAGGGACAAGAGAAACGAAGGGTGAGGGGAAGATGCATGACGGGGAAGGGTGCGGGTAAAAATTAAAGGACACAAGGGTGGGATGGAGAAGCTGGAAGGAGGAAGAGAGGGGTTAGCCCTCAGTTAATGCCACGTTCATTGTATTGTTTACATCCCTAACTAAAGTAGTACCAGATTGCATCTTGATAAGGAGCAAAGTCACCATTTGGCATATTTCTCCTACAAGCCTCATTCTGCATTTTCTATTATAATGACCGAGATCATTATAGCTATTATTTCTCCCCCTAGTCAACAACCTCATCTATGATAATGATGTCATCTTCAACTATATCATGAAAATCTAAGTTTGTCAGTTTTGACTATTTGTTGGAGATATATGTCAAGTCATTAACCTATCAACCCTTTGTTTCAAAATGAATTCATTCCTGGCTTGATTGTTGTTTTGTTTCACTGCGATGATATGATGAGAGTTTTATCACCTAATATATACATCACAGTCGCAACAAGAGTTTACTCCCCGCCTCCCCAACCTCCCGTGTTGTTTATCTTCTTCTTCTTACTCTAGGATGAAAATGATCTGTCATAAACTGTAAATTGTCGACACTCAAGGGATAGTATTACTCTGAGCCTTTTTTTATTTTTTCATTTATTAAAGATTCTTTCTGTTTCAGATAAATCTTTTCAGTTACTCTGTCAGATAACATAAAAAGAAAACATAATTTCAGCATAAAAGTTTTCACATCCAGACGATGTCCCTCAATTGTTGGCTTTCCAATTGATGACAAACATTGTCATCAAATGAATTGTCAACGAATTGATTTATTAGGAACATAATTTTTTTTCATGAAAACTAATGAAAGTGAGGGATTCTTGTGCAGCACAATATTTTGTGACGTTTATTTTGTTCCTTTAGTCTGTGATCCCATGGGTAAGATTTTGACACAATAGCTCATAAGAAACTGAACCTAAGATACCCAAAGGCAAAAACACTGGCATTATGTCAATTTTTTCTATAAGTATTCAAAAGCTTGCTAACATATGGACAGTAAGCATGTAAACCTTTTTTTCCATTCCTGCTGAGGGAACTGCCACATTTAAATCCCCTGTGCGACTGATGAGGTTGTGTGCTCCCAGTATATCTGACCCTTATCCAAAGTACTGAAGGAGGTGAAGAAAGGTTCTTTAATTACTAGCCAGCTAATCGAAGGAACATCTTCATGAACGACCGACGGGAGAGGTGATTGTTTCTTATGTTGTCAAATTTTCATCAGTATGATCAAACCCATTAAACATCACTCAAAAGTTGGGAAGAAATTTATCAAAAGGTTCAGTAGCGGATTAAATATTAATTAGCTAGTAATTAATGTCTAATAGTTACCATCCTACAAAATGCTTGTAGACCAGACCACCTAGTTATCACACATAAGGGATACACTAAAGGATATGCACTTCCATGAACAAAAGACTGCCTTTCCTTCACAAGCAAGCACATTGACCGAATGGAAGTTTGCAAGTGAAAAAGTGAATACTTCGGTACTCAGTCAATTTTCCGAATTAATGTTAACCAAATGAAAAAGAAAAACCGACATCAACATTTTACTAAATTCCAAACAGCATGCCACTTCAGACTGCTATGCCTCAGTAGCATGTGTGAGGCAAATGATCTATATTGACATCCAAACTTCACCCTAAGCCTTAAAATCTGAATCAATGCGTAGATAAGTCCTCTCTCTGCTATAAAAATTCCAAAACTTACAAACTTACAAACCAAAACTCCAAAAATTCCAAAACTTAGTGCTACCAGCACTAGTGTTCTGCACAGAAAAAACGGAGCGAACGCCGCTCCACTAAAACAGCCCTAGAAACCCCTCTAATAAGAAGAAAAGGATACTTATCGGGCTGCAATGACTTTAAATACTTCCAAAAACAGTGGATGGGAAAAAATTTCCGATCCTAGGAACCAAAAGTGGACGAAATCTGATGGAAAAAATCCGCTCGAGAATTGCGATCTAGACTCTTTGGTTGGTAGAATGAGAAGGAAGGGCAGTGACCCCTTCACGGGTCACAGAGGGTGCACAGTGTTAAAAGGTTACCAGGACATTCTAGGCGCGGTAGAATGAGTGTGCTAAGGTTGTGGTGAGACAGGTAAGCGAGAAGCGAAGTAAATTCACTAAACACTGTTTAACAGTTATCTAAATGCATCAGTTACCCAGCACACTGGCAAGTTGTTATTAATCACTAAAAAAAATCTCCTCCATCATTGTATAACTTGACAGGTGTTTAGTTGATGAAAGATCACCATGGCAACAACATTTGGTCCTACTTAGAGAACTCTCCACCATTAAAGTCCACCTCTGGTACTTACTTCCAGACGCCGTTTGAATGACATCAGATTCCTTGCCGGTTCTCGTGTAATTCTGTACAAAATTAGCCACTACTTGGAAGACGTAAAAAGTAAACGGATTGAGATTTTCGACGAGGATGACGGAGTCATTACTGCTAATTCCTTCCATGGTTTCGTTTGTTTGATTGCTGGTGTCAACAGTTCTGTAAAAATAACAAATATATTTATTAAACTGGATGTTAGTGCACATCAAATCCAGTCACTCTGTGGTATTATGCGATTCATTTGAAAATTAGACAGGCCGTGATTGAAGAGGGGCTGGCAAAGTATTAAAAGCGATGACACAATGAATATGCAAGTATTTTCTACTACAGTAGGTCTACTTCTTCCTTGGTACCTTCCCCAAACCCACATTAGTCTGTCTGGCAGCACCGCGCATGGTTGATGAAGGTTACCTAGGTTACGGGGAATTGAATTTTCAAGCTTCAGTCACAATGGGACAACTCTAGTCTGTCGTACCACACTGTAAATATACTGCTAAATGAGCACTGTACACATTTTTGTTTCAGTATAGAATTTACAATACTCAATAGTTTAGTAATATATTGATATCTGAGAACTTTTAAAGTCTGTCCCATATTAAGACACTCTGGGGCCCTAACTCACTACATGCTTAGATCTATCCTATTCCATATCACAACAACTTTGCATTGCCTGTATAGTCAGAAGAAGCGTAGTAAAAAAACTAGTTCACTTTGCAATTCAAAACAACGGGTTCAAGGTATGGATGCTACCACAGTTTGTTAATTTATTCCTCAAAGTCAACAACCTTATTAAAATAACATACTGTACAGTAGTATTAAATACCCTAACATACTACTGAATAGCCTAACACGGTGAAACCTAAGCACCAGTAGATATACCAAATATTACTCCCATTAAAATATGAACTATCTTTACAGACCTTATTAATGACTGTACAAAAGAATATGTGCACCATACGGTACAGTAGACTACCTGTATAATAACGAGTAACTTTCGACTGGTCCATCACTTTTCTGCCACATGAGACTCACTGATGTTGGTTGAATATCTTTAATGGATGGTTTTCCTGGAGGATTGGGATCTGCAGAAATGAAAATTGTAAAAACAGTTTGGTATTTCAGAACATATAGATAAAAGCCAAGGTTGACATCAATGGACTTCTAAATATGTGTAAAAGTAGGTTGGCCTGACGTTTCGATCCTGGCAGGATCTTCTTCAAAGGCTGAATGACATCAGGCCAACTTACTTTTACACATTCTCTTACACAGGCTCTCTAGTGGATAAGCAGTTTGCTAACAGTTTCATTTTATTTTGTCTTCTAAATATGAAAGACCACAAAAGTCAGTTTTCTGATTTACTTATTTACACATGTCAAAAGCAAAATTTCTTTAGCAATCCTGTCCTTTCCCAGTGGGTTTCTGCAACCTGCCAACTCTGCTGGAAAGATGTAAAGCTGAAGATTGAAATAGAAAAACCTCAAAATTCATGCCTGAAATCTGAAGATTTCAATAACTGTTCTAAAATTCAAACAAAGCTCATTGTTTTAAAGGGTGTGAAGACTCGCGCAAAAAGAAATGTTTTATGCTGGTAATCTGACTAGTTTTGTATGAGGTGTAACAGAAGTGTTAGACACCACCATCGATCCCAGAAAATACACACAAACAGCTTGCTACCATCGGTAATTAGACACTAGTGTACAACTACAGTCAGTACATACAGCTTGGGTCAATACCCACAGCACAGTGTACAAACAATACAGCGATGGACATCTCAGGTCCAGCTAAAGGTAACAAGGTATCACATTTCATTACTGTACTGTCTGCATTTTGTAGCGACATGAACAAAACGTCACTTGCAAGCAACGGAAAGTTAACTTTTTCAGTTGGCCGCACGCGGTTTGGGGCGAGTCTTCAATGCCTTTAACATTCTAGCAAGTTCTTGGTTTTCAGCATTCCTTTCCTTGAAAGATACTGTATCCTCTTTTTCTCTTTCCTTTTTCCCCTAAAAAATTCTTGATCCATTTCCATTATAATATGTAAAAATATCGACATCACCAAGTAGATCTCCTCTACCTTCTTTTTACCCGTCAAAGATTTCTTGCACGTAAAATTTTGAGATCCAACATCAAAGCTGTGAGTCTCATGGTTAAAATATGAGGGTAAGCAGATGTTATTTCTGCTTTGTATAAATCCATTTTACTATCTTTACTTTGGCGAGAAATCCAAATTCAATTCATAATAAAACCAAGCTGGATGAATTTTTTTCCTTTCTTATTTTCAGAAGCAAAACATGATGCTTTAATGAGATAGGAGACATCAAAACTCTTTTTCTATCTATTCACATCATGTAGTTACAACCAACCAATTCTAAAACCTATCAAGACAACCTCCCCCCCCCGCCCCTCATTGGCAGCAGCTTCCAATATATATGTTTTTATTGTAATGTCAGCTACCTTATGTAAACGTTGACATGAATACATTGTTATTCTCTCAAATTTATGAAAACAAGGAAGAAACACAATGGCTACCAGCTCTTTCCCTTCTACTGACCTTTGACCTGCAATGACACTTCCGAGAATTCTTCAATTGGCTCTGTGAAAGGGATGAAGAGAAAGAGAAACTTAACCATGGGAAGGCTTTGAATTATTCACACTGATTGGTGACTGATACCCTAGATGCAGGAATAATTTATCTGGGAACAGCAAAATGTTAACGGCCAAACTGCTATAAAGATATGAAGATGAATATAGCAGTTACATACGGTACACAGATACCATAGTAACCATAGAAACTTAACCATGGATAGGCTTTGAATTATTCACACTGATTGGTGACTGACTACCCTAGATGCAGGGAATAATTCATCTGGAACGGCATAGCAAAATGTAAACGGCCAAACTGCTATAGAGATATGAAGATGAATATAGCAGATTACATAGGGTACACAGATACCATAGTATTTTAAAGGCCCAAAATTCGAAGCCTTCACTACTGAGCTAAACAAAATATGAACACTAAACTATTCGCTGCTACGTGCAAAGGGATTTGTACAGTAGGCATAATGAAAACATTTTGGAGTCATGAATGGACTGGTATGTTCTAACAACACTGTTTAACTTAATAAGAAATGGAGGTAACACTGAAAAGTATTAACACGTTACACGTTTTTTTTTTTGGGGGGGGGGTGTTTCTCTTTTCTTGGTTTGTAACTTTACATATATAATTCTGACAACGCCTGTTTGATGAAACACAGGGGATCTTGTAATGTTTTAACGCCTTTTTGCAATCCTTTACTGGTTTATGACTAATTCCAAATTCCTGGAGCAATTTATCAATGGATTAGCTTAAATATTTCTTTTTGCCGTTTAGTAATTTATCACTCGATTGTGTTTCTGAGTATACATATAGAACATGATGATACAAGCAGAGTACGCACATGATCATCAGCCATCCACCCTACCCCCTCCTTAATAATTTTCACGACTTACAGTAAAGACAAGATTCAGCGAGTCCCAACGAGTAGCAATTAATTAAGGGAATTCAAATACATCCAAGAAGTTCTACACTTTCTCATAGGAAAGTTAATAGGTGAGGTTGTTAAGTATAATTAAATACAGAAATACAAACTCAAAAACAATGCAAAAGTTCTGCATTCACAACTCCTGACCTTTTTATATTTTTAATAACTCAACATTACGAATTTAGAGCTATTTGCAAAGCCTAGAATACAGTGAGTTGTTGTACAAATTTAAACATGAAGTTATATGAAAGAAAATAGTAGTATTATTTTTTTTCTCTATGTTTTGTTTGCTTTGTATGTGGGTGGGTGTTTGTTTCTTTCTTTCATTGGTTCCTTTAATTCTTTTTCCAAACCTTCGTAACCTTCTTGCAAAATATGATTGCAATTGATGTTAAACTATGAAAATACTAATTTCCAGCAATTGAAGGTGAATAAGCAAGTACATTAATTAATTTATTTAAAGGAATTAAATTAATTAATTAATTAATTTCATTCATTTTTAATTCATTCATAAAATGATGTTGCCAAGATATATATCAGAGACCAGCATATGGTGAGTTGATGTATAAAATTATCAAGTATTGTCCAATTTTCATTAATAAGCTACGTTGGAGAAACAACATCTTAATTTATTATCATATATTGCTTTTCCTTCTCTGTTTTAAGCATTATGACTCATTTCTAATCACCCAAAAATATTTTCTAAAAAAAAAAGTGCAACCGGTAGAATTCCATACTGCATTTATTTATTTATTTATTTATATTTCCGTTGTTTCTTAGTGTATTATACTTCACATAATTGCTTGCCTGAGGGTAGCACACCTCAACTATAGTTATCATTTGCTTTTGAATATGCTTTAGTATGGGCTGTACAATAGGTGTGCAATTACTGCAGAAAAAAAGGGTAGTGCTTCTAAAGCAGCGAAGAAAAATACTGCTATAGTAAAATATGATATTTATAATTTGAAAATCTGTATCGTGGAAACACCATCAAGGCGAGTGCAGTCATTATAAATTTAGTTTTTAATAAATGTTTCATATTTTCCTTACATCGATGACAGATCTTGGAAACCAGGAAATGAGGAGTACTATAAATTGTACTAGGTGTTAACGATAGCAGCAGATTGTCTCTGTACACATATATCCAATTATTCAGTATTCAAATTAAGAAACGAGATTCAAATTGGGAAAAAAACGTGGTAAAGAAGCATTGGTTCAATTACATGACCGCAACATTATTCAGAGTAAAGAAATCTCAACAGCAAAACTACACATAATTATATGAAAGCACTGTAAAAGCCTGACATACTAATGGAAGTTCTTATTCCACTGTGTTCTCTTTTGTAAGAATAAACTGTTCAAAGTAAAGGTACTATCTTGTCAATAAGTAGGCTAGAATGTTAGGGAAAGGCTGCCCATGTTCATATTTCGAGGAGCCAAGTTTACTCTGTAAGTAAATAATCCTGACTGAGGGTAATGAATCTTCTATTCTGATAATCTTCAATTTGGGGCAAATTACTGATGACTCGATAACTACTAGACAACGAGTTTGATCAGTAGTTTTCAATGATTTTCTCAGACCATTACTTCAATAAGTTTACAGATTAAAAAACTTCAGATATCTTTGACTGTATAGGTCCCTAAATGTGAATAAACACAAATTTTGGGGTGAGAGTTGTCTTCAGATGATACATCATTTGTACACTACATATTCAGTGAATGAAGTTGCTAAGGAAACAAGTGCTTGTCGCCCTCTATTTGCCAATCTTGATGTTACATGCCCAACACTACTGAATCAATATTGTTACATCGTTGCATACTTTCTACCACAGTAAAAAAAAGCAAGTTCTAAAACACAAACAAATATTTTCCTAAAATGTGATCATCAATTTGATAAGTTCTACCAATTTGTAATCTCCCAACCAGATTCCTACAAAGACTGAGTCATCTATGGAAAAGCCTTGAAATATGAAGTAGTGACTGTATGTACTATACATATAGACCAGTTTCAATACACAAATGAGACCTACACGACCAGAATACTTCTAAGGCTCTATACAGTAACCTTGTACCATCTTACACATGTATCAGTAGTTAATAGGCTGCCTTTGGCCTAGACCTTATTCATTAGAAACAGATTGATGCTATGTTATTACTAGCTAGCCTATATTAAATGGTAATACATTGTGACGCTATGGCGATGACCTTATACTCAGAATCGAACTTTGCTTATAGTACAGACAGTTACTGTGGCTAGGACCCATCCTATGAATCTACAGTATACTGTATGTGTACTCTAAACAAAATGACTTAACAGTGTGGATTAAAGTGCTCCAGAATCAAAGTTGTAGGACAGTTAAAGTACTATAATTGTCTCCAAGCTGCTTCAGTTCTTGCAGTACTTATGCAAAACAAAATGATTTTAAGAGATTATAGATAATTGTTACATTGCCAATAAATCTACAGCAGTGCACTCAATACATACTGTATACATATAGTAGCTCTTGGAAATCTGCATCATGAGTCTCACATCTGGCAGAGGACATTCAGAGATTATTTTAAGAGATTATAGAGAATTGTTACATTGCCAATAATCTACAGTAGTGAACTGAATACATAACATATGTATATACAGTAGTAGCCAGATAGATTGGAAATCTGCATCATGAGTCTAATATCTGGCAGAGACATTCAGAGATTATTTGAAGAGATTTATTATTAATCTGTTTCTTACACTCATCTGGAAATGAAATCTAATGTACTGCATTCGGAAAATCATTAAATAGTTCTACTTTATCACAACCCTACATTCGAAAAGATCCTAAAACTACTGTTGCCCCAACAATATATAGTAGCTTAACTTATATCTAAGGATAAAACATAATTTCAATGGTTAAACAATCAATCATTCTTGCATGCTAGGTACTTTTGGATTTATCAATTTTCTGCTGTAATATATATGATTCTTTAGAATAGTTTAAGGATGGAAAACAAAAATCAAATCCCCTCGTCGTTTATTCATCAGACTGTTTAATTAATTTTTGCTGGAACAAATATACCAGATGTGCGAACATCAATCAAACAACTGTACAGAATCTGTTAACGTTAGATCGCTGTGGGTTTGGAAGATTGAGCCTACTGTGTACAGTAATTAAATTCAATCCTTCCAGTTGTCTTCAATGGCCATTTCTTGGTGCAAACTATACCAAATGTATGTGAGGTTGGACGTCCGGGAGGCAACCGTAAACCAAATGCCTCGTTTTTGCATGCTGCAGAGAGTGTCAGTGAACGGGTCGGCCTCAGTTTTAATATAGTGTTATTGCAAAGTCTGCAAGATACCAATTATTCAGTCCAGGCAAAAAATAAATAAATAAATAACTTTATGAATATTCAGTGTTACAAGACAGTAGTACAAATGAATCTGATGAAGTTCACAGCACATGTATACATAGGACCCATTCTGAAGTTTGGCCTTGCTTTTTGTAAATAGTGACCAAACGTTTTGGCAATTAGCAGACCAAAAAATTAGCAAAGATCGCTTTTCTTTTTCGATAAGAGATGATGAATCTTGCCTCTTTCAACAAAACATGTAAATGAGACGTCTATGAAACCATTTGCAGCATGTATAGGAAACATATACATACATATACACATAGTACAACAATGCCATCATTTCAGAATGCCAGCTACGCTCTGCATCACCAACAACTTCAATAGGCAATCTGGATCATCAAAAACCTGGAAACCCTGGTTTGGTATTTACTGAATTCTTCTCTTACCTGTCTTGACTCTACTATTACACTTCTCCATCTAACTGGTAACTGTTTAGGCACTTTCCCTCCCCCCAATCACCTCCCACCCCCCCCCCATTTCTGATCAACTCCTATCAATATATGCTAGGTAATGAGAAAGTGCAATAGTAGCGTAGAGACAGGTACGAGAGGAGAATTTACTCCATAATATTGAAATGATACATAGCAACACAGTGCACAATTTCATCTATCCAGCATGTAAATTACAAATACAGTATTATTATTGTACAGTGCTCCATGTGCCGTGGGGCCATACAATGGGAATTTTACCATTCAATCCAATGCCTAACATATACATATATTTATATACTGTACATATATAAGAACATCAACACACAGTGTTCTTTGTTTCTCCATTGAATGATACTCTCGAAACGAAACAATTTTCTTCCTTTTCTAATCTAGGAGAGAAACATAGACAAAGTTTGACTTTCAGGGCTCCATCAAGTTATGATACCATACAGTTATGAATCAAGGAACTTGTCCAATCTTTTCAATGCTTTCACCCTGAGGATATTATTTTGGTAAACAGAAAAAGAAAATCATAAAGTCAAAATTAAACCAATGAAGGATTTCTTTCAAGGAAAATCTCTCATATATTGCATGCATGCATCAAGAAATAAAGCCCATGCGTAAAGGATACAAAATACAAAGATGAGAAGGTTAAAAAGTTGAAATGAATTGATCGATCAATCAAAAACATTGATTGATCAACCAAATTAATGGCAATGAACTTAAGGAAGTTGGCAGAATAAATATACACATTGTGTAGTGTCTGTCCATGCACTACTACACTCTCCAATCTCCACATGTATGATGACAATACGAGAGAATTCAATTAATTTCTCAGATCTTCTCGGACAAAGCTCTAGGAGATGGCCTAAAATATGAAATAAACACATCTCTCTCTCCATCTTCTAGGACCTAGCTTTCTAGGGAATAGTTTATTCACTGTAGCCTAGCAAACTTCCTACACAAGATGACAGCATTGGCTTTATACACAAAATTGTGAAATGGTGTACAGTAGCATGCCATAGCACCATTAGTATTTTTAATGTTTTTATGATTAATATAAATTCTAACATTTCTTCCCTGTCATTGAATGTTAGTAACCTGCAGCTAAATGTTGGCTTTTGGAGTTGATTCTAGGTATAAAATATTTCATTGTTTTTCATTCAGACTCTGAAGAAGATCCTGCTAGGATTGAAACAGCAGGCCCAATTACTTTTATATTATTAAAGGGTTTTATATATTAAAATCATTCAACAATGTGGGTTATACTCAGCTTGACTACAAATGAAAATTAATAAATAAATAGAGTTTCCTAATTTACTATTTACCAATAATCAACATGTGTTATTTTGATCAATTAAAAATCTTAATTTGAGTAATACTTGGTACAGTATGTTCAATAAAAGCATTGTCCAATGCAAATAAGGCCAATCTCAAAAATTCAGAAAGACGATTGAATATATATGTATATGATATGAAATGAAATGTCAAACTCTAGAAATTGTAGAATAACTATTTTGAAGATTTTCGCACCTTGCCGTTGAATCAAATTTGTAACCTTCAAGTTCTGATTTTTCGCTTTTATTTTTTTGTCTTTGAACTGGATCTTTCCATTTTTTAAATATTTTTTATGTTGCGCAGTTTACTAGTGTCCTTAAAGCAGCTCTTCGTGTCCTTTTCATATGATTTTCTCAACCTCACTGACTCCACAATATCATAACGACATACATAACTAGCTTATCTATTCAAATCTTACTTCAAATGGTGGCATAAAAGTCGAAAAATTTACAACTTTCAATGTTGTTCTTCTCGAAGATACTTTCCGTTAGGAGCGCAATAAACCCCACCCCTACATTTAAACTGTGAACGTCATTGACCAATACGTATAAGAACACCATGGTATATTTGTATACATTGTCTATGGCAGTGCATGGTACCAACGCAACTTTTTGAATCTATTTTTAGCAACGGCTAATAACTAAGCATGTTAGCTATTCACTGATTGGTTAAAATTCACACTAGTGGGTTTGGGGGAACTGTGAGAATTTGTCCGAAGACACTTTACTCATTACCTGTAGAAGTCCTTAATTACTAAACAATTAACGCTGTTGGCAGGGAAAAAACTTGGCTAATATCTTAGTTTGCTGTTTTGTGATTGATATATGTAGAAAAAACTCGATGGAAAACGCGACCAATCGCAAAATGCTGCTTTAAAAGTTCGGCTGAGCCACAAGGTCAACGCTCTTCTTCCTTCTCCTCTATCTCTGCATGTCTCGTGTTTCCACTCAGCCCAGCAGGACATCCATGTCCTCATGGAGAGAGGAGTGAATCTACCATCAATAAATCTGCCTGCTTGACTAGTCACAGTACTACTTAAATAGCTACATGGCAAAGCTGGGTAACTAACAATGGGTAAGCATACTCGGTGCCTGAAAACATTGCGAGGACATGAAGGGAATTATGCTATCTTCGTTAATGTACCGCTCTAACGGACCCACAGTATTTGCATATATACTGTACCATGTCACTTCAAAATGTATCATACGTTCTATGTTTTGTAATATGTACAATTGTAGCAGAAATTTGTTATAAACTGTGATACAGTTAAACGCTAGGAGACCTTTGTTTTTTGTCTTTCTTTGTTCTTTTCCTCTATTGTTGTATTATGCTTATCTGTACTGTTTAACTGTTAGAGGGGGACTGCTCGTACAAGCTCATGCTTTTACAGTCCTCCTCCACCCCATTGTTTTATCTTGACTCTGTACTACTCCTCTCTTATTGTTGTGGAAATATACTCACTCAAATATAGGCTTAAGATTTTGATGAAATGAAGTTTAACACAGCAATACAGTAATACAGTTTAATATGGCAGAGCTCTATGAACTGTATTCCACCAGCACAAATTGTTAAATATATGGAGGTTTGGGAAAAAATGACAGAATATAGATAAAATATTACAAATAAGGAATATAGAGTGTGCAGAGGGTATCAGAGATTGCTATGACATCTTTTGTACAAACATTATAAATATTTGAATATATATATATATTGTACATATTAAGTCAATGTACTTTCACAATATGTAGATATAGTATTGTTGTGAAATCTCTTTCCTGTACAGTATGTATATCCTTCCTCATGGAAATCACGACCCAGCAAATAACCACAAATTGCTATAGGCAAAAGAAATTTCCATTGTTGCTATAATGTGTGGGAAGGTTTATAAAGGAAGTTATCAAAATTTAGGAGGTAGAAATATACCTTTTGCAAGATCTGGCCCATTTCTCTCTGCACATACAGGTTAAAATAAGAAAAAAAAA
Source organism: Apostichopus parvimensis (assembly GCA_000934455.1). Lineage (NCBI taxonomy): Eukaryota > Metazoa > Echinodermata > Holothuroidea > Aspidochirotida > Stichopodidae > Apostichopus > Apostichopus parvimensis. Next base: position 11,322 of record KN883579.1, on the reverse strand, counting down.
ATGAACTGTAACATTGATGGCTCAATCTGCCACAAGTAACAAACTTAATTTTTTCATTTCACTTTTAAACTTGTGGCATAAACTGTGGCATACACAGCTTATAGTTTCGGGAGTTCACATTCTTGTAATATCCAGGTTGGGATAAAAATGAGCAAAGACTTACACGACACTTGAATTTACAGGGAATCAAAAACCGTGTATGAAGATGAAGTGAAGTAATATCACCACCTCTGACATGAGGTGCCAGAAACAGATGCATGACCCAGGGGATCTTCCTTCCTCCCCCCTCCCTCCCTCCCTCCCTCCCTCCCCCCAACCTCGCCTCATTAATCCTTCCCCCCTTCAACCCCCCCCCCCACCTCCTTCAAATCAGTCTCATCTATTGCAACAATGTGGTCCTCTTACTTCCGATACAACAGTGGGTAAACCTCTTGGCTTCCATTGAACTGATCCAGAACCACTTGCTTTCAACTACGGCACTACTAAATGCCTGCATACAGCATACAGTAAATCAGTTTCTCTCTGCCCTTACAACGATTCGTTTACACCAATGACAAGCAGACTGAGCACAAGTCGAGAAGTCTCTCCACTCATCCTGTGAGTCTTACGACAGTGAAGAGTCCAATTGATTGTACACCTTGTGATCTTGACTTACCTCCAGGCAGGCTGTGTTTATAATATACTAGTATTATCAAACTAGTTGTTCAGTTTCAATATCCTACTTGAATGTACAGCTTCAAGAGGGTTTGTATGTATATGATCTAATGATCCAGGGTATAATATTCTTGGCATGTACAGCAAAACCTAACAACTGAAACACATTTGAAAATTGTGAGAAAGTCGAAGGTTACTTATTGTGGCACTGGAACAGTGAGTTGAGAAACCTCTCTTCAGGACGATGATTAGATTGAAGATATGGTTCTAGAAGATTGTAAAAGCATCATCCCTTGTGATGGAAATTGCTAAAAGAATACGGCTGCTAACTTTGCGAGTGGTAGATTCAGAAGGAAGAGGCCATGGGCATTGACAAGCAAAGGGTAGATGGGCCACAGTGCTAAAATGTTACCAATGAATGAACTAGGCAATAAATGAACTAGGTAGCTGGGAAAGTGGAATAGTAGGGTCCAGACAGGTAGGTCAGGAGGAGCATAGTAAAGTGACTAGTTTGGACACTTATGAGCAACGATACTATTACCTGTCTCCAATCAAACCTGAGCACTTTCTCATTGATCTACCAAAATTAAGCAATTTGGTAACAGTATAGCACTTTGCCCGATATATCCCCTTTTTGGAACATCGAGCACTTTATTCTTCTTCCCAATCTATCACCTAACAGTGTGCTTACATCATTTTCTACAAAATTTTAAATGCCAGAATTTCCTCCTGTTTTTTTATTTTTTATTGATGATTGTGTGAAGACTTTTTCCTCACCAATTTTGCAGAACTGCAAAATTGTCCTTTGGAATTTCCCTATTTTTCACACATTTATATAACTTTCCTTATAGGATCACCACAGGACACCAGATAACCTTATGAACCATACCTGTCACAATCATGGTATTTTTGCAGTAGGATATGTAAATGTACCCTGAAAGTTTAGCTCACAGGTTTTGATACAAAGGTCTTGTCAGAGTCTTACACATATTTGTTATTATATTTGTTAATATTATAGTATACAACATTGGGAGTGCCCATGCAGTATAAATGACAGTGAGATGTAATAACCTTTTTTCTGTTAAGGAACAAATTCTTAACATTGTCACCTTACATACAAGTAGGCTGGCATAACTAAGGCAGTGGCATCGAAAAATATATTGTAATATATTTGTATATAATAGCTAGAGGCTACATAGTAAGTGTGAAGAATGCTACTGGTCGAAACCTGTCTTGTTCTGTTGTCGAGATTACACACAGTTTTGTTTTTCTTTTTTTAGATTTAGATGCATTTTGCAGTAAAGGTATAGTCTAGAGGTTTTTCACATTATTCATACATGTAACACGAAAAAATACTTTTCATCAGTGTATAAAGGGAGTCGGAATAGCCAAAAAAGAAATGAATTTGGAGTGTTTTGAAATCATACTTCCACACCTTTAACTTTGGCATGAACATCTGTACTGTGTTTTATGGGGAATGTGATCCATCTACATTGAAGCAACGTGAACCTTGTTAGTATTGTCTAAAATGGGGGGAGGGTGGAGAGGGGGGTTGAGCTTATGTTCAATTGTCATTTTCTATTAACCTTTAATTCATCTTCATGAGTATATGCTTTGTTGAAGTGTTAACTGTTTTGAATTTGTTGGGGATTATTTATAGTTTTTATGAAACCTCTGGACCATTCTTTAAAGATTCGGTAATGTCATAAAATAGATTACTATTCTCCAGCATACTGTATATACTATGTTATTATAATCATGATGTGGCATTATTTATCAGCTACAACAAACCTATAAGAAGATGCTGATGAGGGTTACTCAATCGTACAGTAGTACACACAGAAAACTTCAATATATATACAGTACATCTTATACTCTGAGACTTCTCTGTGTAATGAGATGTACCACGCAAACTGAAAAGGAAAAATTCAGTAATTGTCAGCTCTACAAAGCTGAAACGTCTAGATAAGCAGATGGTACATCCGCTTATATGGACGGAATTAAGCAAACATATTGAATGTAAGGGTATGTGTAATAAAGCTAGTTCAGGAATACCATAGCAATACTGTAGCTAGTCTCCCTGTATCAAGCTTATCATATAATGTAATATTTATTGAGTGAGTTGTGTAATTTAGTTAAAACTTAAAAAGAATCGATTAAATTATGTAGTAGACGCTTTAGACCCTGCTCTTAATAAAATACGTCACAGATTCAAAATCCTCTCCTTTCAAAATTTGGGTTTGTTAATAATCCAAATTTTATTCTTACCTAGTCTGACAAGTTGCTCACATTTATAAAGAAATGACTGTACATTGCCATTGACCCTAGTCTGTGTCATGCTGTTATACACTTAAGACATCCTCTTCCTCCTGAGTCTTCCAGATTCTTAAGCAAACATTACTCATCTGCAAGATTGCTTCCATACAAACAATCATCCAACAGGTCATTTGGCATCCCATAGTTCCCTGTACTCAG
>KN883578.1:102499-119688 GCA_000934455.1 Apostichopus parvimensis | reverse complement strand
TGTTTATTGATTTTATATCATAGATTGTTAATATTGTGTCTTTGCGTATACTTCTGTAGAAGTAGGCTTCATATTGTATTCCAAACGACGCCAATATCATTCGATCAATAGCATGGCTGTTTCCATTTTCTTATTTACATTAATAATAATGCTGAACATGAATCACGTGATCGGTTGTGTGTTCCCTCAGACTTCGGTATCTGCGTAGCGACACGAGGGTTTTCAAAGTAACTTAGAACATTGATGAGCTTGACAAGGAATTATCCAGAACAAATCTTAGTTTCTACTAAACATTGAGAAAAGAAGATGAGTGAAATTCAATTTTCGTGTATCTTACATTGCTTCCTTCTTGGTATTTGCATTTATTCTTCGATGGCGGGAAGCGTTGGTAAGTAGAATAACGGAAAGTAGATCTAACATTTCATCTCATTACTTTGACGTTGTGAATTTAAAGAAAAAGCATGAATCAGCAAACACGGATCAGTTATTATACTTGTAGTAAATATTTGTTATGCTTCTGCATGGTGATCTTAAAACTAACGGTTCTTATGATTTCAGCATTTTTCAAGTGCACAAAACCACACTCAATTAAAGATGCCGTTATGCCTTGTGGTGGTAACTGTAGCAATCAAATGGAGCTAATACCGAGAACCGGTAAGTAACAGTTGCTATTAAGGTAATAAAAGAAGTTATAAATGTAGACAAGTAATACATGTATCAAAGTAAAATCTGATTTTTCTTTCACTGCAAAAAGAACAGTGATTTCATTTAAAGGTTTATTTACATATTATATTCAAACGTATATGTCATATGCATAATAGTAAATTGAATGAACTGTTTGGTGAATATATAGAGAACCACGAAATAACTGAATCTTAGTTAAACGCTTTGCTAATTCATGTAAAGTTATAGTGATGATATATTTACAACCATCCTCTCTAAATATAAACTACATTTGGCATTCAACCCTCTGAGTACTGGCCCAAAGGGAAATAAAGAAAACTCACCAAGACATCAAATAAATTTTCGGTTCAAACGAACTACTAATTTTTTATGGCAGCATATGTTCAGTTGTCTGTTTCTTTACACAGACTCACTGATATAGAAGATAGAATACTAGATAGAAGACTAAAAGTTACTCACCAGCATTGTTGCGGGACGAACTTTTCTACAGCATGTTCATATAAAATATTGTAGTAGATGTAGGTCGGAGCAAATTAACTTTTACTCTTTTTTCTTTCGTCACTGAAAATTACTGAAATGTTCCAAGTGTTCACAATTATTTATATTCAAGTAAGGAAGAAATAATTTTACACTTGATTACAGATTCGACATCATCCAAGTCGACTTTACAGTCCTCAACAAAATCAATAAGCACAACAGGTTGGTATTTAGTTTTATAATACGCTGTGCAAATCATATATATCAAAAGCGGTGCTCTGTTATCAGAGCTATGTATTTCGGGGATTTGTTGTTGTTCTGCAGAACAGTTTCTGTTGACTCTTCAATTTGACCAATGTTGAGTATTTTACAGCAATCTTAGTAATACATCATGTCAAAGCTATTATCAGTAGGATACAGTCGGTACTTTTATATAGCGTAAATAAATTAACATTTCACCATGTGTAAAGCATATATTCTTGTTAATATTGTAACGTGCTGGTACTGCTTGATAGTGCATCCGTTAGAAATGATATATCAGCATCAGCATCAACATCAGCTTCATTGGGAGAGTTTCCATTCAAGGAATGAAAGGGAAAAAACATCAAATTTATTCTGAAAATATCCAATTTACTGTTAGCATTTAGCTAGACGACAGAAAATAAATTTAGAATCAGTCTTTATTCACGAGTAACTGGCTATATTAAGTTTTTTCCTTTTTGTTCAACTATTCGAAGACCATCTTCTTAGTACTATGTTTTATTGTTAGATTGACCTATGTATTTGTATATAGGCCTTTAGCTTTAGTATCATGTTTCTGGAAAAATATCATTTACCATACCAAACTGTTTTTGTAGTTTTATAATATCAGCATAGTCTCTTCTCGCTTATTGTTTTAAACTGTTATTTTACCAAACTTTTGCTTTATATAATTTCTTTATCCGACTGTGGAAAAAGCTAGTCAGAGGGGTTTAAACGGTAGGAATCTATACGTCCGTCTCCCCATCAGGACTCTCAAGTTACATCCTAACAATATAAAATAATTCTTAAGGTTTACTCTCAATATTTTCTTGGTAAATAAATTCATCATTTATCTTAACGAAATGCTCTTTTCATATTCTTGACTGTTAGGACGAACGTCGACTGATAATTTCCTGCAATCCACGAGTTCACAGGTAACCACATCGATTACTACAGAAGGTATGGATATAAAACTCACTTTTTATATATTATTGTGTAAACAAACTTTATTTACTTCCGTTTAGTGTTGTAATATATGTTAACGCATGGTTATAAGTCAAACGAAATGCCCGCTATGAGTTCTCGTTGTATTGTATGGTATGGGAAGTATTGTATGGGAATACTAAATGTAAGTAATATATTTAGTTCAATTCTTCTAGGCAGAGTCACTGACATAAACTTGAGTTAATCTTTACGTCCTACATGAAATGTTTGAAGACTAATATTGACAACATTATTTGCTTTCGTATATCGCTATGTTAACCAAATGATAATGAGTCAAAGAAATGCTCGAAATAATTGTATTTGTTTTTAGGTTGCATATCATTACTGCATGTATCGAAGACTGATTTTAACAAATTCATTAGTTATAATGACTATACAAGTCACACGTCCTGTTCGAACTCATTGCATGTCCTGTGGATCATTGCTTTTGTAGGTGATTCTACGTCACGGCCCACAATATCCGAAAGCCCCACTTTTCAAGGTTTTAAGCCTATTATTTGTTCAGAATTTGAAAATTCACATTTCTCGTGAATAAAATCACCTCAAAACATACCCATAATGTTGCACAAAATTCAATCTATGGACAACCAATATAGAAAAAAAATATATAAAAATTATCTCCTTGGTAATTAAAATAAAGTTCTAAGCTTGGGCGACTAATTCGCCATTACTACTGTAAAAGAGAGTTTTGACATAATTGGACCTGTATGCTTTTTCTCCATCTACATAAGACATTTCGTTGTTAACATTAGCATCCGGCGGTATACTGCGCAACTTTCACGGACCGTACGGTACACGATGCCATGCGATGTAATGACCGATGCTTGCTTATATGATATTGATATTAACATGTTGAACGCGCGCGGAGCGCGCGAAAAGTTTTGCTTATATTTTTGGGGGGCAAGTCGTTACAGCACCCAAATCCAATTGGGCTCCTACGCCTTTGACTACACACATAGACAGTTTTGAGGCTGTTCATTCTGGAACATGCATTTTCATGCTCACTGATATGATGTGATATCTGATCTTTGCCTTACAAATTCGAACAGGCGTGTAGCGAGGAATTTGCCAAGGGAGGGCGAAGCATGTGTGCAAACTATCTAAGCGTAGCGCCACCATGTGTTTGGCGCGAAGCGTACAAGAAAATTTTGGCCGAAAATGCCTCCCAGATCGCTGGAAATGACACTTCCCAGGCCTTGTAAGTTGCATCTAAGCATTGTCTATTTTGAAATTACTAGCGATATCATAAAGAAAATTTGAAGACCAGCCACAGTTGGTTCCATAGCACAATTGTAACAATTGTTTAAGGCGTCCATACACACACACGCGTTATGATAGACCATATATAGTATATATATATAGAGATACATTAGTGAGAGAGGAAATATGGAAACGTCAAAAATGGAGTTGTCGGTGTAAGGGGTAGGGTGAGGCGCACACCCCCTCCGTAATACATGTCACTGGCTACCCTGTGTATATAATAGGGATCAGCGCTGTAATTATGACTGTTCCTCTTTCTCTTCCCGAGGTCTTGGCGTTTATCTTCTACTCCCTCCTTTTCTCCCTTTTCTCTCTTTCTTCTTTTTCTTTTCCCTTCCTACCTCTCCTCCTTTTCTTTTTCCCCTCTTTTCCCTTTTTTCTTCTCTTTTTTTTTCTCTCCTCTCATCCTTACCCGGGGGGCGCGCGACCCCAACGCCCCCCTGGATACGCGCCTGTTGTATATATGTGTTTTATGTAACTGAATATAGAAGTCATTGTTATTCTATTTGCATATTTGTATATATGGAGTGTATGTAAATGAAAGTGGAAGTCCTTGCTAATCTATTTGAGTAATTTGTATATATGTATTTTATACTAAATAAAAACGGAAGTCCTTGTTATTCTATTTGTATATAAATATTGTATGTATATGAAAGTGGAGGTCCTTGCAATTCTATTTGTATATTTGTATATATGTATTGTGTGTAATTGAAAGCGGAAGTCCTTGCTAATCTATTTGAGTAATTTGTATATATGTATTGTATGTAAATGAAAGTGGAAGCCTTTGTTTATCTTCTATTATTATTTCGTGTCTAAATGCGATTGCATAGTACAACTTATATGAAGAAGATTATGTTTTAGTCGAGTTTCTATAACTTGTACCTCATATAAATTATTATAGATGTTTTTGTTTGACAATTAACATTACAGTTTATTCTTCAATCAAATATGTTTGTTTTTAGAAGACGGTAAAAACAATGGTATGTTTGATGAGACTTCTCCAGAGGTTTCTTCTATGATGTCAAACACAGGTAGGTTTACTCTTAAATTAAATTAAGTAAGAGTGTTTTAAACTCAACTAAAGTCTATGATAAAGATTTGTGCATTTATACTTTACAATAGGAAAGTTTGTAATATATTTGTGTGTGAGTAAAAACTTAAGTATACATATCTTCCGAATGTTCGGGACAGGTATCTGCTACGTAACGAAAAAAAATCAACTATCTGTTAAATGTATTTTCCTTCTAAAATATCGTACTGGAATTTGTAGATATAATTATTTCTATTAAAAAAGGGTGTTAAGCTTTAATTAATCTTCGAGAAATGATGGATAAAATCAATTCAGTCACGTATTAATTACTTAAACAAAAAAAAAAGGTTGTTTAAATTGATAGTATCATCAGACGCTTTGGTCACTTACATTGGAACATTGACGCAATTAATTAACAGATGTTAGTTTTGATAAACGTGTAAGGCTGTTGCAGTAGTGCCGGGACAGTTTCTCAGTATATTATAACTCGCTCATTCTTCTTTCAAAAAAAAAAGGAAATTTATAGTTTCATCATAGAGCAATAACAAATTAACATGTTGATTGATTTCGACAATGTTTATAATGACGACCGTTTTTATGATTACGACCGTGTGTTTAAGCTTTTCTACATCATACAAGTATTGACTGATTTGATTTTTGCAGGAGTGTAGGAAATGCAATAGATTTGGCTACATTTGCGTGTCAGCGTTTCAGGGCGGTGCTGACAGTGACAAGTCAGTTATGAAACGTCTTTAAATCTTTGCATTATTCTTAACGTAGATCAGAGTACTATTATTCTGAATTGAAAAACAAAATGGCAGAATCCAAATGTTGATATTTTCTTAATATACAACCTATGCAATGTGGTAATGGAATGCGATGAAAAGCAGAAAACTATCATTTAAATACATAACAAAACAAAATCAAAAATCTCTTTTAAGATGAACAAAAAATCAAACTTTTAATTTGAACGATTGCAACATGTATTTGACCAACCGAATTTTCGCTTTGCAAACAAAAAATCTGATTATTTGTTGTGTACAAGAAATAATACGAAGTGTCAATAGTGTGTATGAGAGGCAAATTTAAAGCGTTGTTTCGTTTGGGTATCCGTATATTAGATACACAACAATTTTTCAGTAGTATTTTGGTGAGCTTAATAGAAGACACCTAGATTTAGTCCTACAACATTTATGGACAAATATAAGCTAGCCAAGCCCATACGAATGAACCTATAAAGAAATCGGATAGAATACTAAAAGTTACTCACCAGCATTGTTGCGGGACGAGCTATTCTACATAATGTTCATATGAAACATTGTAGTAGAAAGAGGTCGGCGCAAATGAACTTTTTCTTTCGTTACTGAAAATTACTATAGATAATTTTACACTCTATTACAGATTCGACATCACCCAAGTCTACTTTACAGTCCTCAACGAAATCAATAACCACAACAGGTTGGTATTTAGTTTTATAATACGCTGTGCAAATCATATATATCAAAAGCGGTGCTCTGTTATCAGAGCTATGTCTTTCGGGGTTTTGTTGTTGTTCTGTTCCTGACTATCGTTGCAGAACAGTTTGTTTTTACTCTACAATTTGACCCTTGTTAAGTATTTTACAGCAATCTTAGTAATACACTGATCCAAGCTATTCCTATAGTAGGATACAGCCGTTACTTTATATAGCGTAAATAAATTAACATTTTACCATTTGTAAAGCATATATTTGTGTTAATTTTTGTAACATGCTGATACTACTTGATGGTGCATCCGTTAGAAATGCTATATTTATCAGCTTCATTGGTAGAGTTTCTATTCAAAGAATGAAAGGAAAAATTTCAAATTCATTCTGAAATATCCGATTTACTGTTAGCATGTAGCTAGACGACAGACAATACATTTAGAATCAGTCTTTATTCAAACTCTTGTTTTATATAATTTCTTTAACCGACTGTGGAAAATTCTAGTCAGAGGGGTTTTATCGGAAGGAATGTATACGTCCGTTTCCGCATCAGGACTCTCAAGTTACATCCTAACAATATAAAATCATACCTTACCACTTACTCTTAAAGCCTTTTATTATTTTCTTGGTAAATAAAATCACCGTGCATTTTAACATAATGCTCTTTTTATATTCTTGACTGTCAGGAGGAATGTCGACTGACAATTTCCTGCAATCCACGAGTTCACCGGTAACCACAGCAATAACGACAGAAGGTATGGCCAAAGCTGCACACATCTTACATTTCCTACATAGATAAAAATTAATCGACACACAAATTGATTTGATTGCAGACTTTTGTATATTTCTGTTTTCATTGTTCTGCTTCGTTCTCCTCAGTTATGTATGACTAAAAATAATCAACTTTGCATAACATCCGATTACAGAGCTATAAAAAAATGTCTTGTACAATAGAGCACATACAATAGAAAAGTAAGTTTAATTGATAAGCATAAATGGACTGAATTTTGGTGAATATTACCTTACATTCAGAACTGCAGAAATTAACTCTATTTTCGTTAGTATATGGCACCACTTTTTTTTAGTAATAAGAAGTATCGTCGTGATAAATCTCGAGTTGGATATGATGTGCGGTTGACGGAAGGGCCAAATTCTGTGTTTTAATTTAAGCTCATTTCTTATCCTCCTGTATAAACTCAGGAGGTGAGACTTAAATCCATTTATACCGTTACTAGTAGTATACGTGTAGAACATCGCACTACCACAATATGTGAATGATCGAAGCAGTTGACACCGAAGGGAAACTTGCCTTAACATCCTGATGACATATGACATATTCCATATTCCATTTCAGTGGCGACCACTACGCCACCATGCCCTTTGAATCAAGTCTTTGCTGACTGTGTATGCCAGGGTACATGTGAAGACCCTCATGGGTGGTTTGGCTGCCATATAAACTGTACTGGAGGAAGAATATGTGTTTGTCCAGCCGGCTTTTCATTACTCGGACAGAATTGCATACCGGAGAGTGCTTGTGGCTGTTATCACGAAACGGGGGTCATACCGGTATTCTTAAACTGTTATTAGTATATTCATCATGTGCGTTCCTTTACAATCGTATCCACCAAAACAGTCTTCTTTGTCCCAACAAAGTAGCAGTTGTAGGGTTTTACAAAACACAGATAAAAGGAAAGTTTCTCTACTTGCCAATGTCACATATTTGAATATCATTGACGGAGACAGTGGACATGTCTTTATAGTAGGTGATATTAAACAAATGATGTCACCTTTGCTATTTCTTTGCAATTGTCATGCTACAAGTAGCTTTTACTGTTCTGGTAAATGTACTGAACAGATTTGAGATTCGATAGTGATCAAGCTACGAATCTTATTAATTCACGAAGTAATTAATCTACAATGGACGAAACAAAATACCTGTTGATCTTATGATAATTCATTCTCTTCTTCTGTTCTTATATCATGAAGTTGAATTGAAAACATAAAAAAGTAAGATTAATCAAGTGATATTATTAATGGCTGTTCATGTTCAATAAAAAAATCATGGTGAGACCCTTCTTATTCAATAATCAATCCAAATTTGTCGAAAGTGTGTGCGAGGGAGACTATGCGATGATGGGATCATATTTGCTAGCTATTTTGTGGAACACACCTCCAAAAAAAGAACTATTAACAAGCATATTGCTCCCCAGAGCCAATCAAAAGTGAAGTCAAGAACTTTCCAAGTAATACTCCGTCCACGCCCGGCCTGACTTAATCGAACACCTGTGCCCTAAAATATGTCTGGACGGACTAAATAAAGGTCATATGAAAAACAATTCCTTAAAGTTGTAATGTTTTTCCTTGAGAACAGACTAGAACACTATTCCAGAGATGTAATCTACGTAATATCATCATAGTGGCAACACTATATTCATATTTATTCACCTTTTCTCTGTATAAAGAATGGCGGATCGCGGATCGTGACCATGGACTGCACGGAAACATGCTCATGTGAGAATAACGTTCTTGTATGCATAAACTATACATGCAGTGAACATGCGATGTGCCAAAACCATGATGGCAATATGTCGTGCGACTGCAACGTGAACTATATGGGAAATGGGACAGTATGTAAACGTGTACAGGATTGCCAAGATCTTTACGACAATGGCGTAATCAGTGAAGGTTTTCACTTGATATACCCACTTACATGGTCAGGGGAACCTTTCGAAGCTTATTGCAAAGACGGATGGACTGTAAGAAGACTTTCTTTTGAGTTTATGTCCATGATAGTTGTCGTTTTATATAAGAGAAATAATATGTACCATACTACACATTGTACTTCTATACCCCGCCCCTGAAATGTAATACGTGGGACTACGTTACCTACGTACTTCAACGTTAAAGAACAGAGTGTTGAAGTACAAGTATTATTTTGTGCTTTTGTGTTAAACATAATGTAAACGAAGTGAAACTATATATTTCCAAGGAGCAGAAAAAACTTTGATAATATGGCTGGGCTGCAAATATCCATTTAGAAATGTGAGGGGGGGAGTGTTTTTTCCTGTTGATATATATATCATTCATAAATTCCATACAAACATCACAGAAGTACTTTTCTTGATTAATCTGGCCTCAAGTGGACCGTGAATACTTCCTTAATTAGCCTCAACTAAGTAGCATACTGATATCAACTTATTTTTTGGCTGTTGTTGTTTAGTTTTTTCAGCTCCGCGTCAGTCACCACGATCTTTTTTATGGCTGGGATTTATTCAGAAATGGCATTCGTAGAAGCGATTGTAATTCACATTGGCTAGGAAACGAAAAATTAGCCAACATAACTGCCCAACGGGACTACACCCTGAGAATGGAATTTAAGAACAGCAGTAGTAACATTACCCACTATCTTCAATATGATCTCTTTCGAATTGGTTCAGAAGTCAACAACTATGCACTAGAAGAGCTCGGCAGTTATACAGGCAGCTTGGGTGAGTAAAACATTTCTATCGTAGCCTATAATGCAATGCACGATATATGCCATGAACGAAATTTGTAAACCTTCATGATAGAGTGTGGAACGTGGTTTGTTGTGATCAACGATCGACTGGCACTTTCGATATTTAAGGATCATTAGCATCGTATAAGAAAAAAACGTCAATTTTATCAAAATTTCTCAACATCGTCATCATTGTCGCCATCGTTATCTTCGTCATCTTTGTTTTCGTCTTCGTCTTCAATTGTCATTTTCATCGTCATTGTCATCCCCATCGTCACAATAGAAGATGATGAGAGTTCTTTTAGTTTCGATTTTTCTTGGAAAAAATAAATAAATTTACAAGAAATATGTATGTTTTTTTTTTGGCTGGTTACCTTTTCCTTCTCATTGTACACAGAATATGACTACATGAGATATCATCGTGGTGTTGGTTTTTCAACATATGACAGTGACAATGATAACAGTACATCACGAAAATGCGCGCATGAACATGTTGCTGGCTGGTGGTACAATGGGTATGATAATGTAACATGTACTACAGCGAATTTCAATGGAAGGTATGGCAAACCGTGGAAAGCTGGACTGTGCATTTACGACAGGGAACGAATGATTTCTAACTGCGATATTGCTACAACTGAAATGAAAATCAAACCTCACTGAATTAAACGTCCATCTATACGTGTGATTTGTTGATTGAGGCAATTTTTCGTTGCAAAAGGTGACAAATAGGTCACGAAACATTTAAACCAACCAGCATTAAAAGTCACTGCCCGAATCTATGAATAAGTTATGAGGAAAATATTTTTTCAGGACTTTGCAAGTCAAATTAAATGTAGTAATAAATGTGACAAAAACATGATATTATATATCTGCTCTCAACAATACACATCGTGCTTAATACTGCTTTATTATTATAATCATCGTCTAGGTCTTCATGTCTGTATAAGTTAGCCTTGACACTAAATATCCATTACGTATACACTACTCAACGTTGAGTCAGTTAGTCTATGGGCAAGAATAAAAACGAACGGAACAGTTTAACCAGAGGGATTTACTAAGGATGTCATACATGGTATTAATATCTCCTAACGGTTTATGCAGTGTAATGGATATAAGAGTACATGCTGAGCGTGAATATAGAATCACGCAATACGTCATCGATAAATAATAAAGTTATTCAGTATGTTATAGTGTAGTATCAGCATGCCAGAGATTTATTCCAACTTACTATCACCTTCAAGTGCTCTCTATTCTCTGTTCAAACTGGTATAATGGCTCAACTTTGTTGCTTGCAATGTCAACTGATTGGTTGATTAACACATTAGTAATAATACAATTCATAATCAACCGTATAGAATGGTTACTTAGTCAATGGATGACTAAATCATGAACACACAATTGCAATATTCATTTCAAGTTTGGTGTTGTAGAAAGAAGAGAAGCCAGGGATATAGTTTTCTAAAAACGCATCGTTTCTACACAATTTAGTGTAGACTTCAAACTAAGCCAATTCAGGAACGATGACATTAATAATATTCCCCATCTCAATTTGTCCATACAATATCACGTACATGATTAATTACACAACCTTGCCTTTACACCGTATCAAAGGGCTAATCTTTAGTCTATAGAAATGGCTGAAAATGTGTCTAACTTTCTTCTGAAAACTTCTAAACATTTCTTCTGACGAAGTTCCCTTTCACGGGAGTCGGCTTCAACGACCTTATAGCGCGCAATACCCACTTTTTTTATGATATCCTTGAATTTTCTCTTGATATATAGACATTTATTACATAGCATTTGATATCATGTACATTATTACTTAAGACAACGTTGTGGTCTTTAATTGTTGTATTGGTTAAAGGTAATGGCGAAAACATGGTGAATATCTGTAATTAGAGAGTGTTGGAACTTCCACATGTCACAAAGATGTATCTAGATTAAATAACACTGGTCAAGGTATGGTATAATTATTAGTGACGGTTTTCATACGTTGATACCACTATCCTGTGTTTTGTAATTGTAGCCTAGTAATAATGTAGCCTTCGGAATAAAAAAAAAATCAAACACAATATGACTATGTTGATTATGCCAGTTTTACATATTCACGTATTTCAAAGAAAGTTAAACATATCGGTTAAGCCTACATTGTGTGTATCTACCGACAGTGTGAGAGAGTAACTTGTTTTTGGAACAACTTAGGGTTCACTTCTCAACGGTAGGTTCAAGGTACGTTAAGAGTGAAGTAGTTAATATGTTAAGCAAATATAATACATATAAAAATATGTTATTGGAATTTCTAACACAAATTTATTCTCTGCATGTATGAACACTACGATTACACATTTTAATTGAACTTTTGAGATGATTATGATATTGTAAATATTAACCTCTTTTCTCATATGTGTAACGATTGAAACCATTTCATGATGTTGTGGTTCCTTGGTATTGAATATTTATCAAAACTGTTTCACGTAAAATGTAACTGCGGAAATGAATATTGACTCTCGAATTGATGAGTCTATGCGAAATAATATATGTATTGACGTATCTTGCAAACTTTCCCTATTGTTTGGATGTTATTTTTGTACAATTTTGTCTTTTTAAGTCTTGTGTCTAAGCAACTACCTGTATGAAACATTGTCAAAATATTTATATTACAAAAGCGGTCAAACTATTACCGGAAATATATCATAGTTTGCTAAATAATCAGGATAGATGGGAGCCATTGTAGAGCACGAGACACATGTTCCTTCAGTTTTGTCGAAACGAAAATCATGTAGCCTCATTCCATAAATAAATAAATTACATTTTTGGTAATGAATACTGTCCTTGTAGTATTTCAAACGTAAAGAACTTTAAGAATATAAGAGCGTCCATGTTATGAGAACGTTTGGAGATAATTTTGCTGCCCGATTGAACCCTGTACCAACGAATATATCAATGACATTGATCGTTACAAGTACCATCTGAGTCAAGTCAAGTTTTTGTTATTCGTTAAAAATTATGAATTAATAAAATATTAAACATGTTACTGTAAATTTCGTCCGGCCTTCTTCATCATAAATAGTCCAGTCCACTCTAAAAAAAAAAGTCATTCTTAGAAGAAAATAAACACAAGAACTATTTGTACTGGTTCCTCCTCTTCTGTAGACTTACTCTCTTTCAAAGTGTCGATCAGCAGATCAGGTCAAGTAATTAGACGAAACAGATTAACATTATTCTCCTAACCACACCCGTTCGACCCACCCACACCCTACGCCCTCCCACTCCCACACCGAACCAACACCCCACACCAACGCCTCCTTCTTAACATCCAACACAGTATGATCAGGCGTTGATACCCTCAGATGATGAAACAATTAGCACTTGCAGTATCTCCGAGTTAATACGTTATGAGAATGCAAATAACAAACCGGCAAGCTATTCCTATAGATATACAGAGCATTTATCAATGAGATTGATACATATTTGCATTATATAGAAGTACTATTTGACCTCGCACACTTTCTTCTCAGTTATCAAGTTAACCACATCTGTTGATAGGTTTTGAAATATCCATAATACCCGTGACGATTATACCACCCCCAGATAGGTGTCAATAAAACAATGGAATTGCCCACAAATAAATTACTAGTGACAGACTATCACGTTTTTCTATACGCCTTTTGTGCCTACGGTTCCTACATTCTTGACTATATTACCCGAATTTCCAGCGTTGAAATTTGTTAATTAACTTCTTTGCATCATCGGACAACGTATAATCATTATCATTGTTAATTTTGTTCTAAGCAATCGAATATTTTGTTAATTCGTCATATATTTAATCGTCAAAGGTATTTGACGGTATTCGAAAAGATGTTTTTGAAAAGGTTCTTAAAAAATATTGAATGTAATAATGATATAAAATATAGAAATATTATGATCAAAAAGCAGAAAACAACGGTACATGATAAACATTTATGACTAATCATGTCATCCTGTGACATCTAGTTTGGACATTTATTGAATTTAAATCAAATGGACTTGATGAATAGAGAAAAGTGTGTCACTGACTAAGTTTTAGAAACATCTCGAACACAAGTGATATCGTAATAGGAATACAAATAAAATGAACCAAGTGTCCACATCATTCTAGTTTCTAAAATAGAGTATTTGGTATATGGTATGTACGGGGTAAAACAGTTTTTACCACAAGCAATGTTAACAAAATAATGTTTTTACGCTTTCTCAATATGCATGGGAATAACGAAATTGGCATTGATCTTCTAAATAAATCCTCGCCTTTCCATTGTTAAGGGATTTAATTCATTTTACCTTGGCTAAGGCTACATGTTTGTTCCAAGTTGAGTCTTTGGTTTTCAGTGAATTGACCGGTATAGTGAACAGTCATTAGCATAGTATAGGAATCTTCAATGGATGATTTTAGCACTTGATTACCAATTAGTGTCCGTAATCGCAAATTACCCTAGTTAACATGTGTGTGTGTGTTTAGCATTGATTAATAAATGTCGATAATCTAATCAGTACAAGATCAAAACGAAAAAACAAAGTATTAGACTATATGTTTTGATCTAATTTACCAACATTCTCGAACTGGCTTACTCCTAAATTCCCATTACAGTAACGGTCTAAGTTTCATTTGCGTGGTCATAATTTTACATTCGTGTTGTGCCTGGCTTCTATCTCTGAGGCAAATTTCAGTATCCCAGCCACCGTTATATATACCGTTCAGACTCGATGCATAACAGTTACGGTGCCACCACGCACCTGCATGTCGAACGACACAGTTGTTTCGGTGTTCTCTATCCTGTGTTGTAAACGGTTGTCCATTGTGGAAATCCAGGTAATCGTATGTTTTTCCTAAAAGCAAACCAAGAGGAAATGTACAAAAACAAAAACCCGGCTTACATAATTTTATATTTCAAAGTCATGTCTACAGTTTGGATAGCATAGAAGAAAATACGTAGAGAGTGAATGGAATAAAATAAAACAAATCGAGGCCAAATGTAGGACTATTCAGAAACTTGAAGAAAAAAAAACATAAATATTGGCTGCTTTGAAAATAGACATAAAGGAAAGTGCTTTACCGAAGCTCCCCGAGTAGTCTCCAAGATCCTCTAGCACGTAGTTGTCTGATTCAGGGCTAATGCGAAAAGAGTTCCATTGAAGATATATATTTGCATCTAAGGGACTGAACAGTAAGTCGATCCTCAGCTCGTATGTTCGCTGTTTTGATATGTAGTGAACCATTTCGTGTCCAAGCCAGAATTCACCTTCCAAACTTCCGAAGCCGTCTTTATAGTCTATCCAATCACGCCGGAAGTCAACGGATCCGTTAAATCGATGCTGAAAGAACTACATTAATATAATCCAACTCTGTTGGTTTGGAGCCTTTTAATAACCAGTAACACATTTGCAGTGATAAGATGCAGTTAGTTGGTAGTTTTCCTTCATACAAATATATAATCATGGCCGAATTAAGTCTTCAATAAGAAGGAATTGAATATTTGATAAAGTTATTTCAGTATATTTCTGCAGGCAGTGAGCATTTCTATGAATAAAATGCAATGAAATAAGCTACTTTTTTTTTTTTTTGTTAACCAGGAAATGTTGCTTCAACAATCTGTATAAGGCAGCGACATGTTAGACCCCAACCATAGGGACTATTTGAACTGAAAATTAAATAAAATAAAGCTACTTAAATTATCGCCATATATTATACATTAACACCCACCAACTCATACACACCCCCCTCTTATTACAATCATATTATTTAACACGTTTTGATCAAGAGAGCTTAAAGAGGAAACAAACACCAATCGTTATCTTTGACTCATTATACGAATATCATTGTGAAGAACACCTCCCACAAACTGCTAAGATAACTCCGTTTCGTAAAATATCTTAGTTTACAAGTCGTGTCTGGTATAGCTTTCATTACTTTTGTATTCGTGATGTCTTAGCATCACTGCGATCCGTAACCTTCTACTTAAAACCTTTGTTATTTTTTTTTCATATTTTCAAATAGAATGCCAACCTTCATTGACTCTGATGCCATCATTAGGTCATGTCCAGAATTTCAATATTTCAGATTCGTCGTTCAGATGCAGCTTATTTTCCATTAAAAATATTTACCTTTAGGTAAATAAATACATCAACAGTTAAAGGACTTGTGGCTTGATGATGTCGTATTTAGACTTGACGAAGTGTTCAACTTTATGTGTGAAGCACAGCAAACTCTGTTGTATCTCCCAAGTGCAATAAGAGTTTCCTTAGCTGTGTTAGAGAAGTTGTTTTTGACACTAATCTCTATAACAAATACCAATATTGGTGGTTGGGTTTATGTCTTCTCAAGCGAAACTCACCATCCAACCATCCTGGCAGTAGACATCGAATGGATTGCTTGGCAAAGTAAGCGGGTACAATTTGTAAACGCCTTCGTCAGTGGAAACATGGTCGTAAATATCTTGGCAGTCTCGCACACGCGCACACGTCACACCGTCTCCCCAGAAGGTTTCATTGCAAGAACAATGGTGGTTGTCATCTTTTTGCACACACATGTTGCATCAACACTACAGGAGTACGAGCTGCACGTTAGGACGTTATTATTACAAGAACAAGTTTCTGTACAGCCTGCATTTACCTTCGATGTACCATCCTGAAATATATAAGTGTATATACACGCATTAGTCAGTAGTTGGTTCATTACTAAACCACTTTATTTATTTATTATGATGTCGTTCAAATCGCAGTGACGTAGTACGACTCAGCAGAGAGAGACTGTGGATGCAACGCCTTCCCACCATTCAACCTCATGGGCCAAAAATTCAAGGAGGACATGACTAACCTTTCTTCTTCTCCCCCCCCCCCCCATCTCCCCTTGTTCTCGCTCTGTTAATCTCCTAGCTCTCTTGCACTTATTTTCTCTACACTTTCCTATCGTTGTCCCTCTGCTTTTTATTCACTATCCTCTTCACTTGATTTTCTATTTGTCTCTCTACAGTTTATCTCCTATCTCTCCTCTTCCCCATGTTGGTTTATTTCTTCTCTCCATCCCTTTTCAACTAATCCTTTTAAATCACTCCCTTTTGTTTTCACCCTGCTCATTAACCTATCTGTATTCTGTGCTTGTAGTTTGTCTCTTGTAGTTTCTGTAACTTGTCATTCAGCTTCTGAGAAGATCCTGCTAGGATCGAAACGTCAGGCCCACTAACCTTTACACATTCTCTTATACATGATCTTTAGTGGATAAACAGTTTGCTTACAGTTCTTATTTACTATTCAGAATTGGTTGTAGTGTAACAAAAGTCATAATATTAGCTTATTAAATTAGATAAAATATTAGATTACAACTGGAGCTACATGCGAAACTGTTACAGTTTAGTTGTTTCGTTTTATTCATTCGATTTCGTATATAACGATTTGCTGAAAATGCCCATGTAGCCTACATTGTATACTTAAGGGTAACGAGGGTAGATATGAATGATAGTGCATTCAGCTTAAACATTTCTGAGTACAACAATTTATAT
>KN883578.1:79285-96337 GCA_000934455.1 Apostichopus parvimensis | reverse complement strand
GTCATATAGTTTCTGATGTGAACATCATGTAGCAGTAATAGATAAGATTAAATTTGTTTAAGCGTGTATATAGAAATATTGTTAGATGATGTGTGTGTGTGTGTCCTTTGTGAATTAGACGTTGAGACGTAACGACGATCGGAGTGAGGGAGGATATATGAGAGAAGAGCTGGATGCCAAATTTAAAATACCAGCTTTGTCGATGCATAGGCCTATATGACTTCATCTCACGGATGACACTCATTCCGTTTACGCCATACAAGGTAATGACTTTAAGAATCCGTGTTACATTGCATTGTATTGGTATTTTTTTAGGCTCTCGCAATTGCAACATTTTCATGTAGCAATGGGAGAAATTGCCATCTACATATATTACAATAAAAGTACTGATTTTGGTAATGTTTTGTTCAGCTGTAATATTACTTTCATCAATCAACATGGAAAGCCAGTAAACGAACTTTGGAATATCCATAGCAGATGTTCATTCATGTTTTACATACTTTAACAACTATCAAAACTATTTTTATCTTTGATAACGCAGTTTGACTTAATTGATAATGCCCTAACCACCGTTAGCGCTTTGGTGTAAAGGTTCTTGTTACCAAATCTCTATGTTTCAACTTTCTAGTCTGTTGCAAGCAATGCATAATATATTTCTCAGACGAGCGTAGCGGCTACGATTAAATCACAATAATAGAACAGTTATCGTTCGAATGAGAGCCCATGATGCTGAAGAGTATTGACAAAAGTTAAAATATATAAAATAATTTAGAAGCTAAATTACTCATCCATTAACGAGACAAGGTAACATGCACATTCGTGTCTTCAGGGTGACTAAAGATGAGAATTCGTAATGGTAGCAAAGCCTTTTCAATAGTAAATTTAATATATTGACACAGTAAATGTTCACGCCTCTTATTAACACAACATCCGATTAACAAAGAGATTAGAGTAACTACTGTATATTTTAAAGTAATTTACCACAGTTAAAACTGGATCGTGGTGATAACTCTTATAAATCGGTGGCATGTGCTGTTAGCATTACAGTAAGAACTGAGGATATGTGTAATCCCAACAAATGCATCAAACTGGATTTGTTGCGATCACACATATCCTTAGTTCTTACTGTAATCCTTATTGCACACGCTACTGGTTGATAGCACGATCCAGTTTTTATTGTGGTACAAATATTTAAGATTAATAATATTTACCGTTGTCTCTTTGTGTATCGGGTGAAAACAATCATCTTTGCCCTCGTTACATTTGTATTTACCAGAGAAGTGATCCTCTTTTTGACGAGACTTCACACACAAAAAAACGAACAAAATGCTTTCATCGAAAACTAATGTAAAAATTGACTGTTTGGCTGCATGTGCCGTCGAGACACTTTATTTTACAAATCCTCCACCTTCATTAATTAAAAACAAAAACCATTATTAAAAAGATGCATAGACTTAAGTGTGATGTATTAGTGTCAACACATTGAATACATCTAGATCCTCTATACTTTTTATAGTACAAATTAGCACTTTCATGGCATTATTATAGTACAAATTAGCACTTTCATGGCATATTTTATAGTTCAAATTAGCACTTTCATGGCAAGTTTTATGATACAAATTAGCACTTTCATGGCATATTTATAGTTAAAATTAGCACTTTCATGGCAAGTTTTATGATACAAATTAGCACTTTCATGGCATATTTATAGTACAAATTAGCACTTTCATGGCATATTTATAGTACAAATTAGCACTTTCATGGGCATATTTATAGTACAAATTAGCACTTTCATGGCATATTTTATAGTACAAATTAGCACTTTCATGGCAAGTTTTATGATACAAATTAGCACTTTCATGGCATATTTATAGTACATATTAGCACTTTCATGGCATATTTTATAGTACAAGTTAGCACTTTCATGGCAAGTTTAATAGTAAAAATGAGCAATTTTAAGGCAATTTTAATTTCATCTGTCTTACATTTAAGTATAGTGTACAGCCATTAATGTTTTCACTTTGGTTAATGGCGGCTGGTTAGCTATGATTGCACTTTCATAGAGGATGAGTTATAAATTGAAACCAATTGTGTATTTACTGCATGGTGCCCTTTAAATGACACTCATATTGCTTTAGTAAGGGATTAAAAAAATGTACGTGAAATTGACCAGGAAGCTTGCCTCAGAAGTCAACAAACACAAGTTAATATTTAACCAACCATGAATTGAATAGCGGAATATTTGAATATGTAGATCAAACTTAACATAATCGATAGCTACACATCTAATCGACAAAAGTATGATTAGAATGAACTAATATCTAAACTAATTTCCATATTATAAAATATTACTTTACAATATCAACTTCAAACTTGCCCTGGATATCTGATTGTTTATTAAGAATTAGAACAGTTTTTTTATCTTCTTGTTATATCGCATTTTAAGCTACCTGATGATGTATGTGGTGTAAGCCTTGTTTGCGGAAAACTCATTAAATCTTGTTTTCGTAACACAATTTCTTCATTAAACCAGATCACATTCGATCAATGTTCATGAATAAAAAAACAAGAAACTAATGTTGAAGTACATATGGGCCTAAACTGACATATAACATAATTTTATTAATAGTGTTCTAGTTTTATAGAGGTACGGATAACTTTTGCAGCAGTGCACTAGATTATTTACTGCTCTAATGAAAATTGCAAACACGGAAACCTCTTTCAGTAGTACTTATAGCACAGCGACTTTCCTTCTATAACAAAACATTGCCAGAAATTCAAGGAAATGGCAAACTTTGCCAATCGGAGTCGTGCAATAACTGCTGTCTTACTTTATGCTTATATCATCCACATTTCGCTTGCTATGGGTAAGTTTGATTGTTTTTATTTTGTTTTATACATTTGGTTTATAATGTAAAAGGCGTATCAACTAAGATGTTACATTAACTTAAAGCTAACTTGTCTGCTTATATTACTTGTACTAATTAACTATGATTTTTTAAGTTTTTCTTTCTCAAACAACTTTCTTATGAAAGTTGTAAAACATAAGTACACTTGCAGATAAATTCACTCAATTGAATATTGCGTTGCTTGTTATATGGCATTACATCTCGCCCAATATGTTGCTGCCAGCGAGCACGGGCTACTGGCCTTACAACAGTGATGATGACAGCTAATATACCTGATATAAAATTATTCTAGACCAACCTTATGATGTACTGTTGTGATTGAAATGTAACGAGCTTCTTTGACAACCGATTCACACAGAGATTACAGTAATTACTGTAAATTTTAAAGTTTTTTACCACAGTAAAAATTGGATCGTGCTGATAAATCTGATAAATCGGTAGCATGTGCTATTAGGATTACATTAAGAATTGAGGATACATGTTATCCAAAAGAATGCATTAACTGGATTTGTTGGGATAACACATATCCTTAGTACTTACTGTAATCCTAATAGCACATGCTATCGATTTATAGCACGATCCGGTTTTTACTGTGGTACAAAAATTGAAGATTTATAGTAGATACTGTGTTCACTGTGTGTATGGGTGTCTCTGGGGTATTAGGCAGTTTTGGTGGTGAGAAGTGAATTTTAGTGTATAGATTCTTGTTTTTTCATTTTTTTTTTTCAATTCTCTTATTCTGTGCCATTGTGCTCTAAAACAAACAGGCATATGCGAGTTCGAGAATTACATGAAAGGTCTCTCCCATCGGAATCCTCAATTAAGTGGTAACTTTATTTATTTTTTTACACATTCTTAGCTGCTATTTATTCAAATTTGTTTAGCTGGGTTTTTGGTGTGAGACTTATCTGTTATCCGTTATTTTTCTTGATAAAAATGTTATGAAGCAAAAACAACACAATTTTCAAATGTAACTTGTGTATAAGAAATCATTGTGATAGACAAATCAAACAACAATCTAACGAAAATCCTCTTCCGTGTGAGAGATACTGTTGTTCAAAAGTTACAATAGGGCATTGTCATTTTTTCATTTGTGATGTCATTGCTCTTCTAATTTTTTTATTCAAGTTTTTAATGTAAAGTGTGTAATCTTGACAATGAAACCAATAACATCGTGAACTCTTTTTAATAACTTCAATGTTTTAAATTCCATATTTCTTTCATAACCTATCCATATTACATTGATAAAAATTGTTAATAAACTACCAGTACATAAAGAATATAGTTTGACAGTTCAAACCGTGGTTAGATTATACATATATATATAGGCTTGTCCCAGGCGTGTTAGTAAAAGTAACATTTAAACTCTGATAGCTCCCAAGCGAGATGCGAGCAAGTTGGAAAAGTTGTTTCTCATTAATATTTCTGTCAGTATAAATGATGATTGTTGTATTTTCTTCTCTTTGTGTTATGAAAATCATGTTAACAAGAATAATACAATTATATAAATGTCTAAGTGATAACACAAACTCTTAACTGTTTCAATAATAACAGCGGCTATCTGTACCCGTTCCACATCAGAGAACCCGTTTTCCCAAAAAAAAATATGTCAACTTGACTTTTCACTTCCCTTCAAAGTGATGTATTTCTAAGTCCTTGTTAATTTATTTGAGTAATTTGTATACATGTTTTGTATACTAAATGAAAACGGAAGGCCTTTCAATTCTATTTGAGTAATTTTTATATAAGTATTTGATGTAAATGAAAATGAAAGTCTTTGTTTATCTTCTATCACTATTTCGAGTCTAAACGCGATTGCATAATACAACATGTATTACGAAGATGATTTTTGAGTCGAGTTTCTATAACTCGTACCTTATATAAATGGTTATATATGTGTTTGTTTGAAAATTAACATCATAGTTTATTCTTCAATCAAATATGTTTGTTTTTAGAAGACGGTCAAAACAATGGTATGTTTGATGAGACTTCTCCAGAGGTTTATTCTATGACGTCAAACACCGGTAGGTTCCTCTTAAATTAAATTAAGTAAGAGTGTTTTAAACTCAACTAAAGTCTATTATAAAGAGTTGTGCGTTTATACTTAACAATAGGAAAGTTTGTAATATCTTTTTGTGTGAGTAAAAACTTCAGTATTTATATCTTCCGAATGTCCTGGACAGGTATCTGCCACGTAACGAAAAAAAATCAACTATCTGTTAAATTTATTGTCCTTCTAATATATTGTACTGGAATTTGCAGGTATTAAAAAATGGTGTTTAGCTATAATTAATCTTAGAGAAATGATGGATAAAATCAATTCAGTCACATATTAATTACATAAAGAAAACAAGTTTGTTTAAACTGATAGTATCATCTGACGCTTTGGTCACTTACATTGGAACATTGACGTAATTTATTAACAGATGTTAGTTTTGATAAAGGTTAAAGGCAGTTTCAGTAGTGTAATATAACTCGCTCATTCTTCTTTCAAGAAAAGGAAATTTGTAGTTTCATCATAGAGCAATAAAAAAATAACATTTTGATTGATTTCGACAATGTTTATGATGACGACCGTGTTTATGATGACGACCGTTTTTAAACTTTTCTACAACATACAAGTATTGATTGATTTGATTATTGCAGGGTGTAGGAAATGCAATAGATTTGGCTACATTTACGTGTCAGCGTTTCAGGGCGGTGCTGACAGTGACAAGTCAGTTATGAAACGTCTATAGCACTATGCATTATTCTTAACGTCGATCAGAATACTATTATTCTGAATTTAAAACAAGATGACAGAAGCCAAATATTGACATTTTCTCAATTCACAACAAAATGGAATGCAATGAAAGCAGAAAACTCTCATTTAAATACATAACAAAACAAAATCAAAAATTTATTTTAAGATGAACACAAAGTCAAAAATTTAATTTGACCGATTTGCAACATGTATTTCACAATCTGAAATGCCGCGTTGCAAACAAAAAATCTCAGTATTTGTTGTCTGCAAGAGATAATACAAAGTGTCAATAGTGTGTATTAGAAGCACCTTTAATGCGTTGTTCCGTTTGGGTATCCGTATATTAGTCACTCTAATTTAATGGACTTTGTAGCAAAATCACTTAGTTCAGATACACAACAATTTTTCAGTAGTATTTTGGTCAGCTTAATAGAAGAATCACAACGAATGTATACAATTTTGGACACCTAGATTTAGTCCTACAACATTTATGGACAAATATAAGCTAGCCAAGCCCATACGAACAGACCTATATAGGAATCGGATATAAAACTAAAAGTAACTCACCAGCATTGTTGCGGGACGAGCTATTCTACATAATGTTCATATAAAACATTGTAGTAGATGGAGGTCGGAGCAAATTAACTTTTTTCTTTCGTTACTGAAAATTACTGAAAATGTTCCAAGTCTTCACAATTATTTACATTCAAGTAAAAAAGAGATAATTTTACACTCGATTACAGATTCGACATCATCCAAGTCGACTTCACAGTCCTCAACGAAATCAATAACCACAACAGGTTGGTATTTAGTTTTATAATACGCTGTGCAAATCACATATATCAAAAGCGGTGCTGTATTATCAGAGCTATGTATTTCGGGGTTTTATTTTGGTTCTGTTCCTGCCTATCGTTGCAGAATAGTTTCTTTGAACTCTTCAATTTGAGCATTGTTGAGTATTTTACAGCAATCTTAGTAATACATTGATCCAAGCTATTCTCAGTAGGATACAGCCGGTAATTTATATAGCGTAAATAAATTAATATTTCACTGTTTGTAAAGCATATATTTGTGTTAATTTTGTAACATGCTGATACTACTTGATAGTGCATTCGTTATAAATGCTTTATTTATCAGCTTCATTGGTAGAGTTTCTATTCAAAGAATGAAAGAAAAAAGTTCAAATTTATTCTGAAAATATCCAATTTACTGTTTACATGTAGCTAGACGACAGACAATAAATTTAGAATCAGTCTTTATTCACGGGTTACTGGCTATATTTTTCCTTTTTGTTCAACTATTCGAAGACCATTTTCTTAGTACTATGATTGTTGTTAGATTGACCTATTTTTTTTTGTACATAGGCCTTTAGCTTTGGTATAATGTTTCTGGAAAAAGATCAATAAATATACCAAACTGTTTTAGTAGTTTTATAATATCGGCATTGTCTCTTCTCGCTCATTGTATTAAACTGTTATTTTACCAAATTCTTGTTTCTATAATTTCTTTAACCGACTGTGGAAAATTCTAGTCAGATCGGTTTAATCGGAAGGAATATATACGTCCGTTTCCACCTCAGGACTCTCAAGTTACATCCTAACATTATAAAATCATACTTAACCATTTACTTTTAAAGCCTTTTAATATTTTCTTGGTAAATAAAATCACCGTGCATTTTAACATAATGCTCTTTTTATATTCTTGACTGTTTGGACGAATGTCTTCAGCCAATTTCTTGCAATCCACGAGTTTACCGGTAACCACAGCTATAACGACAGAAGGTATGGCCAAAGCTGCACACATCTTACATTTCCTACATGTATAAAAATTAATCGACATCGATTGTATATTTCTGTATTCATTGTTTTGCTTTGTTCTCCTCAGTTATGTATGGCTAAAATTAAGCAACTTAGCATAAGATAAGTTTACAGAGCTAAAAGAGAATGTCTTGTACAATAGAGCAGATACAATAAAAAAGTTAGTTTAATTGATAAGCATAAATGGACTGAATTTTGGTGAATATTTCCTTAAATTCAGAACTGCAGAAATTAACTCTACTGTCGTTAGTAGATGGTACCTTTTTTTTTTAGTAATAAGAAGTATAGTCGTGATAAATCTCGAGTTGGATATGATGTACGGTTGACGGAAGGGCCAAATTCTGCGTTTTACTTTAAGCTCATTTCTTATCCTCCTGTTTAAACTCAGGAGGTGAGACTTAAATCCATTTTCACCGTTACTACTAGTATACGTGTGCAACATCGCACTATACCACAATATGTGAATGATCGAAGCAGATGACACCGAATGGAAACTTGCTTTAACATCCTGATGAAATAGGAGATATTCCATATTCCATATTCCATATTCCATTTCAGCGGCTACCACTACGCCACCATGCCCTTTGAATCAAGTCTTTGCTGACTGTGTATGCCAGGGTACATGTGAAGACCCTCATGGGTCGTTTGGCTGCCATATAAACTGTACTGGAGGAAGAATATGCGTTTGTCCTGCCGGCTTTTTATTACTCGGACAGAATTGCATACCGAAGAGTGCTTGTGGGTGTTATCACGAAACGGGAGGAGTCATACCGGTATTCGTAAACTGTTATTAGTATATTTTTGATGTGCGTTCCTTCACAATCGTATCCGCCAAAACCAGTCTTCTTTGTCCCAACAAAGTAGCAGTTGAAGGGTTTTACAAAACACAGATAAAAGGAAAGTTTCTCCACTTGCCAATGTCACATATTTGAATTTCATTGACGGAGACAGTGGACATGTCTTTATAGTAGGTGATAGTAAACAAATGACGTCACCTTTGCTATTTCTTTGCAATTATCATGCTACTAGTAGCTTTTACTGTTCGGGTAAATGTACTGAACAACAGATTTGAGATTCGATAGTGATCAAGCTACAAATCTTATTAATTCACGAAGTAATCACTCTACAATGGACGACACAAAATACCTGTTGATCTTATGATGATTCATTATCTCCTTCTGGTCTTAGATCATGAAGTTGCATTTAAAACATAAAAAAGTAGGTTTAATCAAGCGATATTATTAATGGCTGTTCATGTGCAATAAAAAAAATCATGGTGAGACCCTTCTTATTAAATAATCAATCCAAATTTGACGAAAGTGTGTGCAAGGGACACTATTCGATGATGGGATCATATTAGCTAACTGTTTTGTGGAACACACCTCCAATAAAAGAACTATTAACAAGCATATTGCTCCCCAGAGCCAATCAAAAGTGAAGCCAAGAACTTTCCAAGTAGTACTCTGTCCACGCCCGGCCTGACTAAATCGAACACCTGTGCCCTCAAATATGTCTGGACGGACTAAATAAAGGTCATATAAAAACAAATCCTTAAAGTTGTAATGTTTTTCCTTGAGAACAGGCTAGAGCACTATTCCAGAGATGTAATATACGTAATATCATCAGAGTGGCAACACTATATTCATATTTATTCACTTTTTCTCTGTATTAAGAATGGCGGATCGTACGTGACCATGGACTGCACGGAAACATGCTCATGTGAGAATAACGTTCTTGTATGCACAAACTATGCATGCAGTGAACATGCGATGTGCCAAAACCATGATGGCAATATGTCGTGCGATTGCAACGTGGGCTATATGGGAAATGGGACAGTATGTGAACGTGTTCATGATTGCCAAGATCTTTACGACAACGGCGTAATCAGTGAAGGTTTTCACTTGATATACCCGCTTACATGGCCAGGGGAACCTTTTGAAGCTTATTGCAAAGACGGATGGACTGTAAGAAGTCTTTCTTTTGAGTTTATGTCCATGATAGTTGTCGTTTTATGTACGAGAAATAACATGTACCATACTACACATTGTACTTCTATACTCCGCCCCTGAAGTTTACTACGCAGGACTACGTAACCTACCTACTTCAACGTTAAAGAACAGAGTGTTGAAGAACAAGTATTATTTTGTGATTTTGTGCTAAACATAATATAAACGAAGTGAAACTATATATTTCCAAGGAGCCGAAAAAACTTTGATAATATGGCTGGGCTGCAAATATCCACCTAGAAATGTGAGGAAAGGGTGTATTTTTCTGTTAATATAAAGACCATTCATATATTTCATAAAAACATCACAGAAGTACTTTTCTTGACTAATCTGGCTTCAAGTGGACCGTGAATACTTCCTTAATGAGCCTCAACTAACTAGCATACTGATATAAACCTATTTTTGTTTTGCTGTTATTGTTTAGTTTTTTCAGCTCCGCGTCGATAGTAAGACTTTTTACGAAACCTGGGATCGTTACAAATCTGGCTTATATAGACGCGGAACTAATTCACATTGGCTTGGAAACGACCGATTAGCCAACATAACTGCTCAACGGAACTACACAATGAGAATGGAATTTAAAAAACGGAGTAATAACATTACCCACTATCTTCAGTATGATCTCTTTCGAATTGGTTCAGAAGTCAACAACTATGCGCTAGAAGAGCTCGGCAGTTATACAGGCAGCTTGGGTGAGTAAAACATTTTTATCGTAGCCTACAAATCAATGCACAGTATATGCCATGAACGAAATTTGTAAACCTACATGATAGAGTGTGAGACCTGGTTTGTTGTGGTCACTGATCGACTGGCACTTTCGATATTTAAGGAGCATTAGCATCATTTAAAAAAAAAACGTCAATTTTATCAAAATTACTCAAAATCTTCATCGTCATCATTGTCGCCATCGTTATCATCGTCATCTTCGTTTTCGTCTCCGTCTTCAATTGACATTTTCATCTTCATTGTCATCCCCATCATCATAATAGACGATGATGAGAGTTATTTTAGTTTCGATTTTTCTTGAGAAAAAAAGTAAATTGAGAAGAAAGATGTTTTTTTTGCTGGTTACGTTTTCCTTCTCATTGTACGCAGAATATGACTACATGAAATATCATCGTGGTAATGGTTTTTCAACAAGAGACTCTGACAACGATAACAATACATCACGAGATTGCGTGAGAGATCAACATCTCGGTGGCTGGTGGTACAATGGGTATAATGATGATTTAACATGTACTACAGCGAATTTCAATGGACAGTATGGCTATGACTGGGATCATGGAGTGTGCATTTACGACAGGGAACGAATGATTTCTGA
Organism: Apostichopus parvimensis; assembly: GCA_000934455.1. Classification (NCBI taxonomy): domain Eukaryota; kingdom Metazoa; phylum Echinodermata; class Holothuroidea; order Aspidochirotida; family Stichopodidae; genus Apostichopus; species Apostichopus parvimensis. The sequence goes on along the minus strand of KN883578.1, from coordinate 85,541 downwards.
CTGCGATATTGTTACAACTGAAATGAAAATCAAACCTCTCTGAATTAAACGTCCATCAGTACGTGTGATTTATTGATTGAGGCAATTCTTCGTTGCAAAAGGTGACAAATAGGTCACGAAACATTAAAACCAACCAGCATTAAAAGTCCCTGCCCGAATCTATGGTTCAGTTATTAAGAAAAATACTTTTTCAGGACTTTGCAAGTCAAAATTAATGTAGTAATAAATGTGACAAAAACATGATATTGTATATCTGCTCTCAACAATACACATTATCTATTATTATAATCATCGTCTAGGTGTTCATGTCTGTATAAGTTATCTTTGACGCTAAATGCCCATATGTATACACTACTCAACGTTGAGTCATTTAGTCCATGGGCAAGAATAAAAACGAACGGAACAGTTCAACCAGAGGGATTTACTAAGGATGTCATACATGGCATTAATATCACCTAACGGTTTATGCAGTGTAATGGATATAAGAGTTCATGCTGAGCGTGAATATAGAATTACGCCATACGTCATCAATAAATAATAAAGTTCTTCAGTATGGTATAGTGTAGTATCAGCATGCCAGAGATTTATTCCAACTTACTATCACCTTCAAGTACTCTCTATTCTCTGTTCAAACTGGTGTAATGGCTCAACTTTGTTGCTTGCAATGTCAACTGATTGGTTGATTAACACATAAGTAATAATACAATTCATAATTAACCGTATATAATGGTTACTTAGTCAATGGATGACTAAATCATGAACACAACTTGCAATATTCATTTCAAGTTTGGTGTTGTAGAAAGAAAAAAAGCCAGCGATATAGCTTTCTTAAAACGCATCGTTTCTACACAATTTAGTGTCGACTTCAAACTAAGCCAATTCAGGAACGATGACATCACGGATTATATTCCCCATCTCAATGTGTTCATACAATATCACGTACATGATTAATAACATCGTATCAAAGGGCTAATCTTTAGTCTATAGAAATGGCTCAAATGTGTCTAACTTTCTTCTGAAAACTTCTAAACATTTCTTCTGACGGAGTTCCCTGACCCCTTACACGGGAGTCGGCTTCAACGACCTTATAGCGCGCAATACCCACTTTTTTTTTTATGATATCCTTGAATTTCCTCTTGATATATAGACATTTATTGCTTAGCATTTGATATCATGTATATTATTACTTAAGACAACGTTGTGGTCTTTAATTGTTTTATTGGTTAAAGGTAAATCACGAAAACATGGTGAATATCTGTAATTAGAGAGTGTTGGAACTTCCACCTGTTTCAAAGATGCATCTAGATTAAATAACACTGGTCAAGGTATGGTATAATTATTAGTGACGGTTTTCATACGATGGTACCGCTATCTTGTGTTTTGTAATTGTAGCCCTAGTAATAATGTAGCCTTCGGAATAAAAGAAAAATCAAACACAATAGGACTATGTTGATTATGCCAGGTTTACATATTCACTTATTTCAAAGAAAATTAAACATATCGGTTAAGCCTACATTGTGTGTATCTAACGAGAGTGTGAGAGAGAAACTTGTTTTTGGAACAACTTAGGCTTCACTTTTCCACAAAAGGTTGAAGGTACGTTAAGAGTGAAGTAGTTTATATGTTAAGAAAATATAACACATATAAAAATAGGTTAAGAACTTTATTCTCTGCATGTATGAACACTATGATTACACACTTAAATTGAACTTTTGAGATGATTTTGATATTGCAAATATTAACCTCTTCTCTCATATTTGTAACGATCGTAACTATTCCGTGGTGTTGTGGTTCCTTGGTATTGAATATTTACAAAACTGTTTCACGTAAAATGTAACTGCGGAAATAAATATTGACTCTCGAATTGATGCATCTGTGCGATATAATAAACATATTGAAGACTCTTGCAAACTTTCCCTATTGTTTGGATATTCTTTTTGTACAATTTGGTCACTTTAAGTCATTTGTCTAAGCAACTACCTGTGTGAAACATTGTCAAAATGTTTATATTACAAAAGCGGTCAAACTATTACTGGAACACTTACTTTTATTTCAGCAAGGTGAAATCATTACCGGTGTCTAAAAATAGAAGTGAACAATCAGCACTTCGGACAACAAATTTAACAAAATATATCACTTACATGTAGAGTTTAAAAAAAAAGGGTTGCAACTTCATGTAAACTTAAACGCAAATTTCCTGATGAAATCTGTTTTCCAAAGATAAAATACTTTTCAGTCAAATCGACAAGATTCACGTTGTATTTAGTCAGTACTGATGGCATATATACATTTGTCTTTATATACCTGCCAATGACACAGGTGACTGTTGTAATATGCAAAAGCTTATTAAATATGGAATGATAAAACAATCGCTAAAGAGACCACTATATGAAATACTGAAAGACTAGGACAAAAAATAAAAATGGACTGGAACTGAAACTGAAACTGAAACTGAAACAGTGAAACTAGAAGCTATTAACATAAATGGTATGAAACTCAGAATACTAGCCATATGCACTAGCAGAAAAAGCAGTCAGACTGATGATCACCTATGACAAAATGAAAAAACGTTCAATGATAGACACAGGCTCATAAAGATATTTTTTGTCCAGAGTTAACCCTCCTCAATACATGGGAACTCTTTATAGAGACTGGCTAGAGTTACAAACAGGAACACTACTTTAAGAATGCTAACATTTGGCGATGTTATTGATGAAATTCGACTTGGATTGGAATAGCTATAAGATTTTATTTACTTTAAACAATGTGTTATTTACAGCAATTCTAACAGGCAAGTTCCAAACAGATGTTAATTAAGATGTGTCTCTTTGGGATAAATGGCATTTGTTTAGATCCTATCTGACAGAAATGATAAAAAAAAATTAAAATAGAGGACGATGAAGCGTTTAATGGAAATATTGTTTTAATTGCTGAAAGGTAGCCTACAATCACACCTTTACATTCATGTACTTCTTTTTCTAAATTTTGGCTGTCTCGCACAGTTTCAACTAGTTAAATAATACGATCAAAACAAACACCGCCTGTCTCTCTGTTTACATGCAGAATCGAGCTGAAATTGTCAAAGAAACATTCCCTGTGGGCATGCGCTGAAGGCCACACTCTCCGCTGGTCTGTGTATGTAAACAGGGTCAACGGTTCACATTGTTTTGATGTCATTTCTGAATTAAATTTTGCTCATGCATTGTGTAATAGCCAAAAAATCGAGAAAGAATTAGATAGACTAGTCTATCTATTACCACTGAAAGATATGATTCGGCTGTTTTGAACCATTACTTTTTGTGTATCCAAACGCATAATCGGACTTTAAGTGTAGGTGGCCAAAAACTAACACAGTTGTAAATGTGCTGGTGGAACTTTATGTTAACTGTTAAAAATTCTGTCAAATCGTGACATGGAAAAGAGTTAAAGGTACATTATATCTGGGTTTCAACTTTAACCAAATACTCTTAATACTATTGTCCGAAATTAGATACAATTCTTAAAATTTTACTTTGTTACCGAATTTAATCGTCTTCATAAAAAGAAAAACTGTAAAAAGTTCCTTCTTCCTGCCAAATCATACCTTCTTTATGAATAAATGGGGTCGGCCATCCTGAAATGTCTCAATTAGAAACCAGCGACCTACATCATAGTCCTTTAGCCACCTTTCTGACCAAAGTATTTCATTTGTTCCACACGCCTTTCATAGAAACATCGCATACTCTGGAGGAAACATGAGAAACGTATTATATGCAAGGCTTCACCTGTTACTATGTTATCGGACATTTCATTATCCCTTCTTTTTTTTGAGAAACTTCAGCACTTCGGAGCAGATCAATAGCTTTCTGTTCTCATGGGATGGTTTGAAGAGGAAGGGTATGTAACGAGGGATGGGATGCTATGTTTTCTCAATGATAATATATGCAAATTATAACTAAACCACACAATTTTCTTGATTCATTTGTACCTTACATGTAAGTTGTGAGTCGCAGCTCGATGCCGTTAGCTATTTTAGGTACGGAGATCCATATATACCTTAGTTTCATTATTTATCAGCATAATGCTTGCATTTGCAGTACTGTACCACTACGCATATTCAGAGCCATCGTCGTCAACAGATTTCTTATAAATGTCATGCTCGTTTTCAATCTCTTGGTGAACTTTTCGCAGATTTATTGCACTGGTAGTCTAGTTGCATTTGTACCAAGTTACGCACACACGAATCTTCATTCAATATAAAAATAAAAAATAAACTGTAAGGAAACTGCTAATCCCATAAAGATCCTGTGTAAGAGAGTGTGTAAAAGTAAGTAGGCCTGACGTTTCGATCCTACCAGAATCTGCTTAAGAGGCTGCAGAAGTACTCGAATCTTCAGTATATGATGATCGGCAGGTGTGTTCTCTGCAGGAACAAATGTCACGTAGCTATACAGCTTTACAATCCGTTGTTAGTTTGAAGCAACTAATAGGCATCATTTGAATGTTAAGTTTTGCAGCTTCCAGCTATAGACTTGCACTTGTTCACAGGTAGCCAATGGTTCCAGAAATGATGTTCATTTACGTTTATCCCATACTGAACCACACGGCAAACTATGCATACCGGCGGAAGGACATGTCGCGGTGTGGAGTGTACACTTGGCGCATGTTTCTAACGAAATGCTCTAATGCAGCACACTTTGTGTCCGATTCTTCATAGCCACAATTTCCATCACATCACCACACGGAGTAAAAAATAGAAGTACACCAATCTGAGGTAACACATATCGTCATGTGGCTGACCATTAGGGTTTATTCTGTGTTGTTGGGGCCGCATAACCTGAAATATGCTATACATAAAAATCAATTAATATGATAGTTGTGAAAAGTAAACATTGTGAAGCGCGTGTAATAGGAATTATTGTGGTGAAATCGTCAAATTTTACACCGATTCTATAAAGTAACTCCCCCATACACTCTACTGATATATATTAGAAGGGAAAGTAGCACGCTATTTGAAATGATTCCATTATCAGTCTGAAACAATTGCAACTGCGTATTGACAGACCTTATACCTCTTTATATGTATTGTTGGGCAAAAGATTTTTTTTACAATTTGACCAAATTTTGTTCTACTGACTATTTCTGTTTTTTTAATTTCACATGTTACAATTCCACACAAAAGTTATAGAACTGATAAAAAAAGCGTTGGAACCTAATCAATGTTACTAGCGTACTACTCGATATCCTTTCTAGAAATATTTCAAATCTATACAGGGGAAGGTGGTTAGGGATGGACTGGTAGGAGTTCTAGTATAAAAAAAATATTACTGTATGATTAAGGTACACGAAAGGTAAAGACCGGGAAGGGAACAGGAAGTAAAGGGAGGGGAGGAGATCATATGCAACAAATGAGAAAAAAACTTCTATAAAAGTTTTTCAGTGCTGTGTGAAAGAGATTGACTTAAATGAGAAACCGATGTCAAGAAAGATGGGAGGAAAAGGGTAGTGAATGATAGAGAAGGTGGAGGTCAGGAGGGGTAACAGAGATTCAACTTGGTCAATCTAGCATAGTTCAATCTTACCTTCTTCCTGCATTTTCTTATTGTCTATGAATTAAATGTATATATTTATATTTGTAGACAAAGGACATATAAATATGTTCATACAAATTTTGATTATTGGAATTGTTTGAAGAAAGGTTTGAAAACAATTGTAAGTACAAATTGCGTGCCTGCTTTCCAGTTTACACACTCTCTAAGCTATATTTACGCGCTTGTATATATATATATATACAATTTGTACGCTCACTTACCACTTTGCGCGCTCAGAGCAACTGTAAAAGTGACGCTGCACGCAAGACAAGAATATATAGACTCACAAAACAGGTTAAATGTAAAAACATTACTTAACCAATTTATGGTAACCATACTCGAAACATTGACTTTCGTACCAACTGTTTGCCGGTTGTACGCATTTTGCGGGCCAGAATAGTTGAGAGGATGCCTGTGTCAGTTGTGAACATTGTTCGCAACTGACACACATTTAGCACGTAATTGGCGAACTCTAGTTTTCACAGGGTATGTGGGAGGGGAGCAGAGAGGATGGTAAGGAGGGAACTAAATAAAAAAAAATCATAAAGTACCTTTTTCAGTAGCCGATATACTGAAATGATATAAATGTGGAAAAGGGACTCCTTAATAACTCACAGATATATTTACTTACCCAAACCTTCTACTCTCGATGAATGGATCAAAAAGTTGAGAATAATGCAATATAT
>KN883578.1:57607-78034 GCA_000934455.1 Apostichopus parvimensis | reverse complement strand
TTCGACGTTTTTGACTTAAAATACGGGTATTTCATGTGATAAAACATGATTTCCCCCGCTGTGACGTGAATTGCTATGATTCAGGGTTATACCATGATACCATTTACCATACTTGAGACCATTTATATATTTTTACTAGAGAAAATACAAGTACTACTCATTCAAAGGGCTACTCGAAAAAATATTTTTTGTTGAGATCGCAATGCAATGAACTGATAGTCAGTTTGAATGAATAATGGCAAGAGCCATTTCTGATCAAAGCGTAAGGTACAAGCTTCCAATGATTGCCCACCCTCTCCCTCTAACCCCTTTTTGCATCAAAGCACACTCCGGCTTACCGAACTTTCTCAAAGAGCAGGGGCCACCCCTCCCCTCGATTACCTAACATATAATCCCTCCTCTCCCCTAGTACCAAAACGCAGTTTTGCAACCTAGCTGTTTTGCCGTTTCGTCCACGAATAATGTAGTACAGAAATATGCACTTTACTTGGATGACAATCGATAATATGGCACCAGACTACAAGTTATTTTACATTTCTATGTTCCAACTCGTAAGTTGCGGTCTTCTGGTAAACGGCAAAGACCTTTAAATACTTTTATTGACGTTTCAAGGGTCGACATAAATCACAGCTGTTTATAAGGTAGAGATTATTTAGTTTTAAATTAAACTTCCTTGTGATATGCAAATATTGAGATAGATGGTGCATTTGAAAGCTTTATGTTACTATTACAAATCAAATAGTAAGAAGTTCATTAACTGCAAAAGGAATCGCTGTAGTTACAGACTAAGAACAGTTGTTATTTGTTAGAAAATTACATATTTTTAATCATTTAAAAGCAAAACAAACTTCTAACACGTTTAGTTTTTGTGAAGACTTAACCGTTGGAGAGTTAAGGTGTGAAACTGCCTTACATATATTTTGACTGGAAATTACAGTAAACAAACTGTAAAAGACCAATGACACATATGTCTCTAACAGGGTTCTAACCAGTGACTTAGATGACTTCTCTGTCGTATCAAATATTAGTGGGGTTTTAACCCTGGTCACATGTTCGAATCATGCTGCAGTCAAAAATGTGTTTCTCCTTTCGCTTTAGAACATGATAAGTGGTTAAATGATATAGTCGAATACATACATCTTTGTCAACTTACAAAAGCGTTCCACTAGTGTAGAATTTAAGAAATGTTCAAGACGAAAGCAAGAAATATAAACGTTGACGAAGCAGTTTCCATCGCTGGCGATTTCATACGTTACGAAAGTAACGTGGGTGTTTTCTTTTTTAATAATTTTAAATCAGTTAACCTGAACAAAGCATTTACCGTCTCAGTTGAGAAAGGTCAAACCTTCCTTTCCTATGGTAACATCTTTGTAACTTTGCTAGATTAGAGACTTTTGTTAAATCAATGCCTTTGCAAGTTCATGCGAATAGTTGTTTTTGTCAATGAAAACATGTTATGAAAGGTGCCTCAGATATTAACTCATTCTAATTAGCATTATGAAATGGGGTCTCATATGATAGGAAATGATAACAAGTAATAATAAAGTCTTTATTATCACACGGGACACTTTTCGCGATCGATTATAGTGTGGCCTGCTGGTAAATATCATTTAAAATTTCTAAAACTGTCACGAGATCGTCTTGATGTTGAATGATAATGAATGTATGCAAAAAAGATCAATATAAATGAGAGCATAAACCACATTCATGTTTTTTTCCTAGAGCTAGAAAAGAACAATCGATAAAGCATATTGTTATATAAGCTGGGAAAATCAAGAAGGCTGACAGCCTTCTAGTCATATGAGTCTCTTCTAACGTATTATGGCGGATTGCTTGAGAGTATCTCCCATAAAACCTATCTTTATGTTAGTGTGCATTGATGATGAAATAAGCTATGACGATCACATAACAAAGGTCATGGGCAACGATTAATATATTGTTTGAACTTGATCATATAATCCTCCATACGTTCATATATATATATATAGTATAGATAGATTTATTTCTACCTCATCTTCAAATATGTATATTAATATGTCTTGTCATTTCCCTCTTTTCTAGAGCTGGCTCATTTCCCTAATAATTTATTTATTGTTTTAGAACGATACACAAGTTGAATATGTACAGTTTAACTGAAGATGACGAGAGTTGCCTCTGGAAGAGATTTCATAATTGCTGAAATGAATTTGTGCGACGACGAAAGAATTGGGAAGACTTCATGATAATTAAGAAAATACCGATGTTGCTACTATTATGCAATTAGCTACTTCTAAAAACTGTGTTTTCTTGTCTGCTTCCTACATGAACGTTAACTATGATGGCATATCTCATGTAACCTACAAGGTTTGCAGAAGTTACTCAAGTAACGAACGCTTGGTATCGCTGGTCGAAATTTGACCCAGAGCGTAATAAAATGGACTTATGCCGTCATTTGGTCAATATTTTTGTTTGTAAAGTGAACGGCTAATAGTAGTTTTGGGAAAAATCTAGAATGGTAGTTAAAGATCCAAATATAAGTGAATGTTAGATTAAGTGGAATATCATCAACTTCAACGTCTTGTTTGCATGATCACAGGGTAATAGCGACTCCGCGGTTTGATTTGTAAGAGGACAGGAACATTACAGCGTGCAGCCACGTATACTGAAATTGTGTTTCAGCAATAGTGTTACAGATTGTTGAACTTTCTAAGATTAATAACCTCTATTTCATCTGACGTATGGGTTAATATTAATAATGTTAAGTAAAATTTATATATTTTGTTCATGTTAAGCATCTGCAAAAGAACATTTACGAGTTACGCGAAATGTGAAATGAAAGGGGCCTTGGTTTCCTGAAGAAAACTTACCATTCAACCACCTTTGCAATAAACTTGGAATGTGCCCAAGAAGGCGGATGTATCGAATAAATGCCTTCTTTGGTGGATAAACCATTATAAACATCCTGACAGTTTGTGATTACTTGACAAGCCGTACCATTTCCCCAGTAGCTCTCTTTACACTCGCAAGATGAACTTTGACCTTGGTTCTGGCATGTTGCTTTATGACTGTAAGAGTATTCTTAACAGTGGAGAAATTCGTTTTCACATGTGCAACGTCTTGTGCAGTTTATGTTAACATGCGATGATCCGTTCTGTGCAGAAATATTAACAATTACAAGCAATGGGAAGATAAAGCTGTGCTGAAACGAAATTTTATTCAACGGCTGATATTAAATAATACGTCAGTGGAAAATTTAATTTCATATTAATTGTCTTTTTCAATCTAAATGTAATTATAACTTTCTTTTCTGGTTTACACTGCAATTAATACTATTTTAATCTCAAGTAATTAGATTGTACTAAAATGATAATTTCGTTTTGTTACTTAACCATCGCTCTCGCAAAATCGATGTTCTGCCTAACCAGCAAGAAAGATGTAGGTCCAAGTGTCAAAGCAATCAGCCATCTTCAAGTTGTAATAAATGTCCAGTACTCTAATAAGCTCAAACCAATATTATTCTAACCAGATTAGCCAGATCGTATCTAAAATCGCAAAAAGTTACCAGATAGAACTGTCTATTGCAAAGTTTATGCCACCTCATTCGGTAATAAATATGTAATAAATATGTAATTAAAGCAATTAGTGTTTACTCCGCAGAATTCGATATTGAAGCCTGCTGTTTTGCTGTTTTAAGCACAAACAGGTTAAGCACAAACACTATATTTTAAGAAAAAATTGTGCAACAGGAAATTTTTCAACTAAGCAGAGAATAAACATTCATTTAGGTTAAAGTGGACATCTTTGTTCAAGAAAAGAGGGTAGTGTATATCATAAAAAAAAATCGATACACTTTTGGAAATACAAAGCGCCTATGAATGTAACAGGTTACATTACTTGGTAATTTTATTTGAAGCTTTAACGATTCATAATTTGGAGCAATTGTTGAGTATGTCTAGTAAAGATACATGTTACTGCTTCCTCTGAAATCTTTTTTCAATGAAGTTGGGAAAATTGCTTCTTAATGATAAACTTTGCCCAAGAAACATTTCTTTCAATGTTAAATATCACCTTTAGTGCATGATCATTGACGTCACATTAGCCAAATAAACGTTGAATGTTTGCCTATTACATTAAATTCTGGTTATTAGTTTAAATTAGTCCCCCCCCCCCCCGAAACAATAATAGTAACAATCATAAGTATTTGGCGTTTTGCCATGAGAAAGATCTGGACATATGTTAAATAGCAACAGAAGTTGGAAACAAATGCGATCCAAGCCACCCGATACTCATAGCTAGTCGTGTAACTACTGTTCATGTTCCACAACCGTGCATCAGTAACTACTGCGGTGTGTTCCCAACACGGTTACACGTGTTACAGGTGGCACAGTAATTACTGCAAAGCTGTTACACGTTGAACTACGAGTCCGAAAGGTGAAAATGCGCGGCGGCTGGGTAACGAAGACTACACCCTAGCCGTACAATACGGAGTGCATGGTCGGCGCTGGCACAACACGTAGGCGACATACTGCGGCAGTTATTTTATACTGCATGCGAAATTCAGATGGTAGCCTAACTTTTCTCTAATCGTATTAGTAAATCCATTTGATTGAAACATTTTTCACGGACAGGTTAGTGTGTGCAAGTCTCAAATAGATACAAAACAGATACACACAATGGGACATATGGTGGGGAAGGGGGAACCTATATTAGCCTTATGGGGAGTTCCACGTCTAAATTAGGCCTTTATATAGTAATAGTTTACCATCATTTACATTCACAAGTGAACGTGTCTCTACGGTTACCAACACAAGGGGTAACGGCATCTTTCAATGAGTGCAGTTTTGTGCACTTGAAAAATAGCTGAAAGAACCGTTAACTTAATTTACAGCATCGCCGGAGTTGCATTGCGAATATTTGCTACAAGTATAAGAACTGTTTCATATTTGCTGTTCCCAAAGTCGATGTTATGAGATAAATAGGTAGATCTACTTTCCGTTATTCTATTTACTAACGCTTTCCGCCATCGTAGAATGAATGCATATTCCAAGAAGTAAACGATGCATAATAGACGTAAACTGAATTTCATTAATCTTTTCTCAATGTTAAGTATAACCCATTCATGCGATGAATAATTTTTCTCTATAATTGCTTGTGAAATTCATTAACGTACTAAGTTACTTTTAGAAATTAGTGTTGCTAAACAAACATTTGATTCTGGATTGACAACTCACATGGTTTAAATTCAGCGTTATGGTTAATTATGTTGATTTGCGCAACACCCCTCCCCGAAAAAGAAACACGTTATTAACCGAAAAGTATTTATGCCGTTCTCTAAGCATTTATGCATTTTATAAGTTTCGAATCCGCTACGAAGTCGACCATTTCAGAATTATTTCTCCCGGAAATGCAATATTCAAATATATCATATAAAGCTAATACATAGGCCTAGGTCTTTCAATTCAAAGAAATTAATACATTTTAGTCTTAAATTTGTGATTTGGGGATGTAAGAATTGTTTTTCCTAGACGTATAGTTAACCATCTAAGGTAATATCAACGACTGGTTGTTGTTTTCCCAGAGGACCTATATTTTGTTTTAAACTGTGTGTATTTGGAAAAGTTATCGTGTACGTGTCTATCATGTTTCTTACCATGTTTCTTGTGTAGGATAACCAACGGTTTGGAATTCTGGCAAATGAGATAAGTCTAACTTCCACGAACGGAGAAAACATGAGCAGTATGGTTATCTTAGACATAATTTCTGTAAGAGCTGTACTAATATTTACAAAACGACTGCAAATTAACATATACAAACAGGACATTTTTATTACTTCCATCATTTCTTTCGTGAACCGGTGAGATAACGTTGTTAAACGGCAAAGCTCATAACTACGTTATGTCAGCTTTACAACTGTTGGAAAATGTTTTCAAACACCAAATAGATTCCCAAAAAATTCGTATAGTTACCTTGAAACGTTCGTCACAACACTATTTAGTAACACTAATTTGCTGGTAATTTAACATGTAGCAAGAATATAATGCTATTCTCTTTCAAGAAGATGCTACAGTTAACGGTATAATAACATATTGGGAACATGAATATGAGATCCAGGGTAGTCGTGGCAGCATGCATTGCTTTATATTATAAGAATTGACTTTTTGTTTTGCAATTCTCAACTTTGTTCCTGAGGAACTTCTTCCTAACGCAGAAACTTAACACGTATGTGCATAGGCTAAGTTTAACCAGTTTGACTGACAATCCGCTTTTCAAGTTCTAAAACGAGGTCTCACAGCATCTGTTCTATTCTTCTGGCTTAGTAAATTGCCGTATTCATGTCACACACAATGGCTACCAGACAAAGCAAGCAACTAGAGCTGAGATTGCATCCCAAATAGCTTACAGCATGGTTAACAGCAAATCGTTTAAAACATCCTTCGAATAACTTATCAATGATGTTATGGAGAACAAATTCATTCAGCCGTTTGACGTATATAATTGAGAAGCAAAAGGCAAAGATCTTCCTTTTGGAAACAAAGTTGGACGAATATTCTCAGGATTGGTTTTTGTGATATTACTAAAAACGTAAGCGAAACCGATAGCCTGTTTAACTTACATAATTGCCCTTGTTACAAAAAACACAATATAATATGTAAATGGCATTGCTAGTATCACAAGAGAGGTAAGAGGGTCTTAGACCATAGTCAACATTGGGAATTTTTAAACACAATGCCCGGTATAACACGGGTATATATGACAACCAGGTTTTCCGCTACGAAAATTACCGGTGGAGGTGGAAACTCGGTAAGGAAGTTTGGAGGAAGTGAATATAAATCTGAGGTTCGGGGCTGACGAAAAGCTAACATGAAGTGCACCTTAAACTATTTCCTACAGACTGATCGTCTTATAATGGAGCAAGCCCTGTTTGATAAACTCATAAAGGATTTGATGAGCATTTTATTATATGATTATCTCTTTCCACTTGTCTTGAAACGTCAATATCATTGCTTCCAGCCGTGTCTTGATCATTTTTGACAAACCTAACAAACATTTAACATTCAAAGAAGAATAATTTTAGCTATTATGATGTTAAAAAATCGTAAATCTCCTCACACTATACCTAAGGTGCCACAAATGAAATTTCGTATTATAATTAGTACATTCATACAGGTAGATATGTGTTAAAGATAAATTAGTTAGTTGAATAAAACTATTGTAAATGTTGAGTTCATATTTAAACAACCGAGAAAGACAAAACTTTGTGATGCTAATAGTATTATGTCAGAAAGCCTATTCGTTTGAGATGATCTCATAACAATACATATCATCAGCTTTAATCGAAGAGAGTTAGATTCGTTAGATTCGAGAAGATTCGTGGGTATCACGACTTCACAGAAGAAACGGTCACGAACATCTGTAAGTAGAGCATCACAACGGCTTTATTTTTGTATCCACTGCTACAACAGAACAGTTTTTATCGCGTATAATCCTTTGAAACAAACAGATACCTGTATCCCAAGGGCCACCGTAGATTCCATTCAACATAACACTATAGCAAGCATTGAACCACCAGCCTCGGGGAATGCCTTTCATTAGTAGCACAAATGTGTAAATCTTTGTCATTGTCCTGGTCGTAGGTAGTAAATTTCATATCTCTAAGGCAAGCCATGTGGTCATATTCTGTTTGATATTAAAGAAAGTGATAATAGTAATCTTTTTTAAATTTATAAGAATACTTTGTGAAATTTACCAATGTCTTATACAATAGTTAGCTAAGCAATGTAAGAAACTGAAATAGTATGTATAATTTCTATATATTTATTAATTACCACTGTTAAGATTCCACATACTAACTGAAAATGATACAGATATTGTTTCTAAGGCTTCCGTCAAGGTTCACAATGTTAGCCTAAACCCATTATTGTTTACCCTTCGATTGTTTGTTTAAGCATTTAAAGATTAGTAATTCCAGTTCTCTCTCTTCCAAACGTCCTAAGTGGTCCTGATACATATACTAAAACTTTAAAAAACAAACAACTATACGTCTTACATTCAGTCAAAACAACATTACTAACTTGAATTTATTCCGAGGTAATTGCTATTTGCGGAACAATACGTACCGAAACTCCCTCTGTAGCTCCCAGGAGTTATCTCGTATCGTTTTGCCTGGGAGCTAATTCGAAACAGATTGTAATAAAGATATGCACTGTCATCATTGGTATTGTTGAACCAAATATCAATTCTTAGTTGATGATCTCTCTGAGTTAATACGACGTGTAATTTCTCATTTCTAAGCCAAAAACTAGAACTGAGATCACCAAATCCATCTCTGTAGGTGTCCAGGTATTGTTTAATGACACAGAACTACCAACCCGCTTCTAAAACAGCTGTATAAAAAGCAACCACTAATTTCATAGAACGATACACAAGTTAAATATTTTTAGCATGATAATTAAGAAAATACCGGTGATGCTACTATCATATAATTTGTTTACGTTATAATTTATCCCATTTATAATGATAACATGAACGTTTACGAAGATGGTACATCTCAAGTAGCCTACAAGGTTTGCTTTCATTACTCAAGTTGCAAACGTTAGGAATCACTGATTAACATTTTACCCGGAGCCTGAGAGTATAAACTTATGACGTAATATCATCACGTAAACTTTTGGTAAAGTGAGTAGCTCTTAGTCATCTTTGGGAACAATATCTAATGGTAATTAAAGCTGCAAATATATTGATGAGAGATGGCTAGATTGAGTGTAATATCCACAACCTCAACACCTTATTGCTGATCACATGGTGAAATCAACTCCGCAGTTCGATTAGGAGGATAGGAACATTACAGCGTGCAGCTACGTATACTTAAAATGTGTTTGATCAACCGTTTGATAAATTATTGTACCTTATATAATTAAGAACCTCTCTTGGCCACAAGTGTGGTGTTAATATTAATAATGACAGTTTAACTTCAAGACATTTTAGATTCTTTAAATATTAAGCATCTGCACAAAAACATATACTCATTGGAATTTTCCATTTTAAATAGGTTTATTTTATTTGTTTATTGAGAGTTGTGCGAAAATATGAAATGAACAGTATGGTGATTTCCAAAAGAAAACTTACCATCCAACCATCTTTGCAATAAACTTGGAATGGTTCATGTGGCCAAGAAGGTGGACGTATCGAATAAATGCCCTCGTCAGTGGATAAACCATTATAAACATCCTGACAGTTTGTGATTACTTGACAAGTCGTACCATTTCCCCAGTAGCTCTCTTTACACTCGCAATATGAACTTTGACCTTGGTTCTGGCATGTTGCATCATTACTGTAAGAGTATTCTTCACAGTGGAGAACATCATTGTCACATGTGCAAAGTCTTGCGCAGTTTAACTTGACATTCGACTTTGATGATTCGTTCTGTGCAGAAATGTTACATATTTAAAACAAATAAATTCACTGTGCAAAAACAATGTTTCATTACATAAGTGGACAATGTAATTTCATATTTATTGTCTTTTGGGATATAAATGTAATTGGAACTAGAAAATGTGGTTGCAAAAAACGCAACCACTCTGTTTATGAGTATTTTCAAGGTTGGAGACTAAAAAGGAGGCGGGTAGTGTAGGAAATACCCTTTGCGAGTCTATATTTAGGGAATAATGATTAAGGGAAGGGTCTCTATTGCCGAATGATAAGTGGGATGACGTCATCACTTAAGTTAAATGGACCAAGGCCGCGACCCATTGCCTTCTGTGATGATGTCAGAGCGGATATGATCTCGGCAATAGATACCGGAAGTGGTTACGTTTTTTATACAAGAACGTAACAGGTCATGGGGATGATTCACTGTATAGGTTAGTGTAGTTACGAATGAACTTTAAGTTCAGCCTACTTAGGCTAGCTACGACTGAATTATGACGTACAACAGCAACAACAGATTGAGCTATTCTTTAGTGTACTTACAATATTATACAATTTAAAAAATATATAAATAACTGTTAATGTTCGTATTAACAAATATGTATATTATTATTAGGGTTGACACAATACAACATAGGCTATGCTAAAGTTTAGCTAGGCTAAGTGTCAACGAAGATGTTCTGCACTACTGTACATGACTACCTCTATGCAAAGTAAGCCTATGTCGATGGTGACTGCTGCCGAGCTAGGCTATAGCACACACTTACACAGTACTGTAATTACTGACACAGTACTGTAACTTAGCATGGTGGTAGCATCATTTTCACACTTAATGTTGTATAAAAATGTATTTCTCCCATTTTGAAAGTTTGAAAGAATGTAGGCCTAGTGTATAGCACCCTACTCTAGGTTAGGTCTGAATCCAAAACCTGCAAATTCTAACTTTAAAAGTTGGAATGGATTCATGCCTAGGCTATATCGAAATCCTGCAAATACTAGCCTTGAAAGTTGAATGGATTCATGATGGTAAACAAGTCAGAGCTTTAACCCAAGTAGCATATATACAAAATTGCTAGGCCAAAGTTGAATCGATTCAGGCCTAGCCTAGGCTCGCCAATTTCGAAAAAACTGCAAATAGGCATATTACTACATTGGAAGAATGGATTCGTAACTGCCAATTCTAACCTTGATTAGTTGAAATCGAATGGATTCAAGCCTAGGCTATATCGAACAACTGCAAATACTAGACTTGAAAGTCGAATGGATTTATAATGATGGCAAAGAAGTTGGAGCCGTCACCCAAGTATATATCAGTACAAAATTGGTCAAGCCAGTGTGTTGCTAAGGTGATAGGGAATGATTTCATTTAATTTTAAACGGTGACGCACTAACGACAGTGTCGTAAAGGCGGCTTGGCCCATGAACTGTATTCTGTGTATACGGTATGTTTCACAATCCTACACACTAGCAGATGTAGTCCATGGTGGATGTACAAAAATCATGCACGATTAGGATACGCCTGAGCTATATCTGTGCATAAGCGAGTTCACCATTTATAGCATTACAGTACAATGTGGCAAAGGGTCAGCTGTACCAAACAACGCTCGGCGTTCATATGTGTTTGTTCCGTAACAAAGACGACATTTGCGTACACTGTGAAGTAGTTTTAGAAATTGATTATATAGTTGTGCATTGTAACAAATGTTACTATTTTAGCAAAATGTGTTGTCTTTCATCACCGAGTTTATTTTAAAAATAGGATCACAAGATATTGTCCATGATGAAGATGTAAGCACAGTATTGTAAGAAAAACTTATCGATAACGGTGGGTTAGAATCGTGCACACAACAGGCCACTATGTGGCGTGTTTACAGAGTTCAGTTTGTGTACACAGAACAGTGACTGTGTTGTGGAGAAAGCTGGTCATTTCGGCCAACTGTCATTTCGGTCAACTGCCATTTCGCCCAATGTGACCATTTCGCCCAATTAGTTGGTTATTTTGCCCAACCGTCTGGACGTTTCGCCCAACATTCCTGGGTGTTTCGCCCAACTTAGGAATTCTTAGGAGGAATGAGATAGTTCAATTGCAATATAATAACGTTACAGATTAAATTTTCAACCCCGGAATAATTATTAGTATTTGTGTAACACGGCCAACCTTTAATTTTTGTTTAATGAAACCACCCAAAACACATTTCCAAGCACTTTAATTACTAAAGGAACCAGCCTTCTCAACTTGAATTATTATGAATTCCCGAATTGAATTTCCAAAACTCACCAAAAGAATTGTTGTGTTACAAACTAATTTGATTCTAGTTCTAAGCCTAAGATTAAGAAACATTTCTGGTTGGGCGAAACGTCCAAACAGGTTGGGCGAAATGGTATAAGTTGGGTGAAATGACAGTTGAGCGAAACGTCTCGAAAGCGTTGTGGAGGTTTCAAATCCGAACCAGACAGTCATGGCATGCATGGTAGGTGACTAGAGCGGCAAGGCCGTTTAATTATACACAACAAGTTCTATGGCTCTAATATGGGCTAGTTATAGTAGGACTGGGGTTAGCCTAGCCTAGTCAATTAACAAGACTTGTGTGTAACGGTCTCTGGACTCTCACACCTATGCAGGATTGTGCAACATACCGTAACACAGAGCCCAGTTTATGGACTAGCCTAGCCTAGGCTATACCTTAAGTTGTAAAGGGATCATTATAAGCCTAAGATTACTAGGTATAACTGATTGAGTATGACCTACTGCCTAAACCCTACATCATTTACTGACAACATATTATGGGACAAGATCAGAATATTGAAATTTACGTTATTTTGGTGTCGATTCTAGATCGATTAGATCAACCAGAAATCAAGCGCTGAGCAGTGTAACTGCGACGACAGTACAGTGCGAGTTCTACATATGATATAGTACGGTGCCGGTTATATTAGGGGAATTCCCGGTGAGCAGTGTTTTTGTGTATAGAGTACCGAATGAACAGTCGTTTCTTATAGAACCACAGTTCCGTGCATGAAACCTATGCAAAAATGTATTCTTCGAGACAAGCGTTATACTTACCACAAATATATCATACTGGTGTATGTAACTATTATTTGCCTGAATACCAGCTTTATGGGAGATCTGTAACTTGAGATAAACTGAACGAAAGACACTGGTCACATGACTAAAGTAACCACTGTACTGTGTTTGAGTTACTACTCATAAACATTAATAATCTTTTCTCGATTACGAAACATTCAGACCAGACTGTCATATCAAACGATGAGAACATGGATTGGTTATCCTGTCACACAGTCTAACTATTTTCAAGAAAACCTGAAAATGTATGATTCTGCCCCACCTCTCACACCTCCTAAATAACTTCAAACATCCTAAAAAATTATAATTTTGTAAATGCTAAGAAGGGAACAATGAATCATAGACGAAAACTGAATTTATTCATGTTTTCTCAATGTTTAGAACAAC
This sequence comes from Apostichopus parvimensis, assembly GCA_000934455.1. Classification (NCBI taxonomy): domain Eukaryota; kingdom Metazoa; phylum Echinodermata; class Holothuroidea; order Aspidochirotida; family Stichopodidae; genus Apostichopus; species Apostichopus parvimensis. The sequence continues at coordinate 65,157 of KN883578.1, read as the reverse complement.
TCATTTATATAATGATGAGTTTTCCTGGATAATTCCTTGTTAATTTCATCAAAATAGTAAGTTACTTTTAATATCCTCGTGTGGCTACACAGACATATCGTCTGGAGTAACAACTCATATGATTAACGTTCAGCGTTTTTGTTAAGAGTCGTTTCGCCAAAAACGAGAAAGAAAATGAAAAGCATTTTTGATCGACAAGTATTAATGTGGTTTCGTATACAGTACGAAATCCACTTCTATAGAATTATACACACAGAGACATTATTAACAACCCATATATAATATTAAATCAATAAACAGACCTATTTCTTTTTAATTGAAATAATTTTTTACCTAAACGTATATTTAACCCACTGTTTTTAAATCAACGCAGGTTGATGTTTTCACAGCCGACATAGATTGCAAATAAGAATCTTGCTGATTAGGAATAACTTATCGTGTACGTAATCAATCATGTTTATGACCTTAACATATATCATGAACACAATTTTGTACAATTACCAATTGTTTTACGTTCTGGTAATTTAGATCTTCCACAAACAAAGAGTAAGAAAAACAAGATCAGTATGATTATGCTGCACACAATTTCTTTTAAGAGCTTAAGATCTGCAATAAAATTTACAAATGACAGTAAAATATCATATAGGAATCGGAAAATACTTCTTTATGACAGTTGGAAAACGTTTGTAAACACCAAATGCCCCAACAATTCGTATGGTTAAATATAGCTTAAAATTACTTTGAACGTTATTAAAACGTTTCTTGGTTAGGAAAGGTGCGATCTGTATCCCAACTTTAGTATAAACTTAATTCAGTTTTATTGATTTTGCGTAAGACTATCCAAATTCAATGTAAGTATGCATAGTTCATACACAACATATAATGAATCATATATAACTACAAAACGATGCATGGTTACTCAGCAAGCGTTTTGTAAACCAACTGGCTAATTGAAGGAACAAAGATAAATCCCAACGACAAATTATTATGAGAGACCTAATCGAGTGGACGCCGTGAAGAAAAAACATTTATGGCTGGGACCACAAATAAATCCTATTCGACATTCCTTTATGCCGCATATATAACTATAAAATATTATGCCGACACGTATGCAGCCAACGTAACTAAATAAGTACAACATATTTCTTAAAATAGTCCTGTATATCTAGGCTATACATGATTACACTTCGTGACCAAATCATTGACACATTGTATTTCCAAAGCAAAAATCAAGTTACATTTATAAATGCAAATCATACCTCCCGACCAACTAAAAAGATAGTCACTTCTTTAAAACTCCCCTGAACAAACCATCAGATATCCATACGTAATCCGTTGAAACATATTAGAATAAACGGTTAAACAATATTGCTAACAAGTTTTAAATTATTGCACCATTTTTATCTTTGCACCCTCCATATATATCACACGTTCTCTAAGAGGGTTCGTCCCTCTCTGTTTCACACGCCTGACCAACAATTGTTTTGTTTTTAGTAGCACTCTCAGTCTTTTGTTTCTTTTTACCACGCTAAGTATCTTTATTGGTAATATTCTTGTGCTTATTCGAACATATTTGAATACCATAAGGTCAAGAACCATTTACAAGTAATGATAAGTACATACAAAAACAATGATGCATCGTAATTAACTTAACAGTATAGTGCCATTACTAAATGATTCTTTTAACTGCTCCTCAGAAATAAAAGCTTTTCCTACATCTCATTTTCGTGTATGTCATATTTTACTGAAGATGAATTACTTGAGATGAAATATTAACAAAATATGTGAGTGATTCACAGAAAAATGATACCCGAAGCATTCGTCATTCTTCGAAAATATAAACTGACTGCCAAAAATAGCTTGCTCCACATGTAAAATGAATTTCGATCTGAAAAGGCAATTCCAAAACAGATGTAACAGGGTCTCATCATAGCGACAACAAAAGTGACATCGCGGGTTATCGATTTGCCCTATTTAAGGGCGGTAGTGGTTTGTTCCAATAATGCGATGGAGGAAGCGAAATTGGAAATATTGCATCTTGGAATCTCTGACAGAGTGTAACGGGGCTTGAAAAGTATTCTCCCATTGGGTGGCTGTGCTATTAAAATAAAGATTCCATTTGACTACAGCTGCAGCAGGAGCATTAACACGATTAATAAGGTTATTATAAATGTGTCTAGAGACAGAGGGAATAAACTGAGGATAATCACTAGAGCTATCAACAATATCCTCGTTAACCTCCACAAGTCCATCCTTCCATGCTCTAGAGATAAAGGAAATATTTCCATAGTAAACAGTAAATGGACAATAATCTAATGTATACTTCTCTTTGAAACGCAGTATTGACAATGGACGATTGTCATTGTCAAACAGATGCTTCACCTGCCTGATCCCTTTTTGGAACATTGAGTTTTAAAATACCATCTTATTGTTAATTTTAATCAACGAGTTGTTCCAAGTTATCTGTTCACCATAATTGGAATAAGGCCTAATAAAAGAGTGCAATGACCATGCATGACAGACGTCATAAATAAATGAATTACTAATATGAATGTCGTCTATTTTATAATTACAGTTCAAAAAAAGATTTGCCTTACTTTTCAAATGAAAATCGAAAAGCAGTTTCCAGAAGTTATCGCTACTGTCGTTATATCTGTTCACCCAGGTACACTTAAGACTATATATAAACTAATGAGTAGGTGTGACTTTAAGTCCACCTAAACTTATAGTACAAATCATAGAGGAACGGCGATTTTTTTTTAGGGTTTCCCACTCCAAATGAAACGAAAAATAATGGCATCTAGTTCTTTAATAAACTCATGTGGGTTATTTGAAAGAATTTTAAAGAGTTAAACCAACTGTGAAAGACCGAATGTTTTAAAAATAGTAACTTTTCCAATTGGAGTACGGTCCCTCTGCGACCAGACACCCGGTAAACGTTTGAGCCTCGAAAGCTAAGGAGTGAAATTCAAACTTAAAAGGTCTGATCTGTTATTGGTAAACGAGAGGCCTTATAAAGCAACAGGACCAGTAGACCAGTGCAACCCAAATATGTTACGGAACCATGGTCCCCTCTGTGTCTTTCTATCTACTGGAAAAAGGGAATATTTGTCCATATTGACTTTTAGACTCAACGACTTCTTAAAAGTACTAACAGTTTATTTTAAAGAACTATAACTACCGTCTAAAAGAATGGTCGTATCGTCCGCATATTGTAAAATTTTAATGTTGTTGTCAAATAGGGATATACCATAGATAGCAATATTATCATTGACTAATCAATTAAAACCATGGAAAGGTGTATTTAGGAAATTCGTGATTGGATGCAGCAAAATGTCTTGAAGTTAAATAATGACAAAACTGAATTTTTGCTTTTTGGATCCCATCAACTGCTCTCAAAGATCAATATCCCTTACATTAAAATAGGTGATTCCCAATTTTGTTTATTCTTCCATGACCATGAAGCCACAGATATCAAGTTTTATCCGTTCATCTTCTCTTCACATTCGGAATATTGGTAGAATTCTAAGATTCTTAAACCGTGATGCCAATGAGCAAATCGTTCACTCATTTATTACTTCTCGTCTTGATAATAGAAATTCAGTTTTGTACGGTCTACCTCAATGCCAGCTTTCCAGACTTCAACGCCTTCAAACTAATGCTGCACGTATTGTTACTTTGTCAAGAAAATTCTTTCATATAACACCTATACTTCGAGAACTTCATTGGCTACTAATTTCCTATAGAATCATCTACAAAGTTCTGATCATTGTTTTCAAATCACTGAACAAAGTGGTTCCAATCTACATCTCTGAGTTACTAGAGCTTTATTCACAATCACGGAAACTTCGTTCCAGCAACATGTTTCTTCTTCGGGAACAGAGATCCAGACACTCGTGGCGTGATAGTTCTTAAAGTGAAATGCTTTTTTGAAGTCCACGAGGAACAGTAAACCTATTTTGTTACTCGTATAACAATACTCAATCAAATCTAAAACGAAGCTGATGTTTTTTCCCCAAGAAAGCGGTTTTTAAGGATACCTGTCTGATTATTGCTAATCACTTTGGGGAGAATAAGTTTAATTTTTGTTGATAATACTTTAGCGAATATCTGGTAGGCAGTGTTAAGGAGTGAGATTGGACGATAGTTCTAAATAAAGTCCTTATCCTTGCCATGCTTTGAAATTAAGGTAATAATTGCACGTTCATGTTCGGCAGACAGTTAAAACTTAGTATTAGCGTGAAAATCTATTAATAGTCCATTGTTACCAGGGGATTTACCAATGGACAATGAATTCAGAGCTGCAACACACTCGGCAGACGTCAGAAGCCCATCACAGCAATCTGCTTCATCCGTACTCAGCTTACTATGATTACCACAGGCGCCATTTTGTGTAATTAAGACAATCCGTTAGACAGACTATGCTCCAGTCGTGTTTATCAAGACAATTATCAGTATCATTGTGTTTTTAATAGTGCAAATACATCATACTTTATAACTAAGAGCGAAATTCTACTACTTTAACCTGGATTTATCTACTTCATTCTTTTAGTGTTTTTCAGTAGGTTAACAGATTGAAAAAAATTGAAGCATTTCCAGCAGCAACAAATTAAGATGATGAAAGCAGAAAATCCGAAAAAGAAGGGAACCAATTGAGTTATGTGTAAACATCTTTCAAAGAGAAACATTTTATTGAACCTCTTCTTCAACGAAAACAATTTCAATACTTAAGAACATTTTCATTCACGGTTTTTAAAGGTCTTTTATGCACAGATATCGTAAATTAAGATTCTGCATTTTGTCAAGGCATAATTTGGCATTAATTTAATTTCCTATAAATGCCTCCTTTATCTTCCAGATTATACCATGAAAATATGTTTGGTGACCGAACTAGCACATTAAACGAACATGTGGTATTGAATGAAAGTATGGCATAATCCAGCTTCCAATTACGGCACCTTACCAGTGTACACATAATCTCTCCTTAAGTGAACAGTAAGGTGCAACAAGCATTTTCGAATCATAATTATTCGTTTCCTTAACGATGATACACTAATTCAAAAAGTATGTTTCAATAAAAGTCTTATATATTTCGATTCCAAATTGATAATGCCAAAACTTTTTGGTTTTATTTTGGGATTATCACATAACAGTGAAGGTAACCAGCTTTTATCAACAAGTTTTAATCCGCATTACGAGATGAAAGAAGTTCCTTGTAAAATGTCTGGTTTGGGAAGAAATGAAGATCCAACCCTCATTCTCCTTTCACGATGTGGTCTTATGGAAAGGAACCTTGAGTAATAAGCCTATCTTTTCACTTCTTCATAATCTTAGCTTCTAGTGTGTTTTTTTTTATATAATATAACCTGATTATTAAGTTTATTGAATGTTATTGAAAATGATCGTCACAATCCTCTCCCCTCCTCTTCCTTGCTCCTAGCAATAAAACATCCAGCAAGCAAAGGTTTTAATAATCCGCGGGTATTGTGACTTCACTAACTGTAAGTAGAGCCTCACAGTGTCTTAATTTCCATATCCACTGCTACAACAAAACAGTTGTAATCGAGTGTAATCCTTTAAAAAAAAACAGATACCTGTATCCCAAGGGTCGCCGTATATTCCATGCAACATAACACCATAGCAAGCATTGAACCACCAGCCGCCGTGAATGCCTTTCATTACTAGCACAACTTTGTAAAGCTATGTCATTGTCCTGATCGTAAGTAGTAAGTTTCACATCTCGATCGGTATCCATGTAGTCATATTCTATTTGATATAACAGAAAGTTATCATAAGCATCTTTTAAAATTCATGACAATTCTTTTGTCAAACGTACCAAATTATCTTTATATAGTTAGCTAGGTAATGTGAGACACGTAAATAGTATGTTGATTACTATATTTTTTGTTAGATACCATTGTTAAGATTCCACATATTAAGTAAAAAGGGTACAGACATTGTGTCTACGGCTTCGGTTACCCTCTTCAAGAATGAAGGTAACAATTATTGGCCTAAACCTATGATTGTGTAACTGTCGATGCTTTGTTTAAGCATTTACAGATAAGTAATTCATCTTATCTCTCTTCCACAAGCCCTAAGCGGACCTGATACATTCACTGCAACTTAAAAAAAAGAACTATACGTCTTACATTCAGTCAACAAAACCAGACTAAATGGAACTTGTTCAGAGGTTTTTGCTTTTCGCGGAACAACAAGTACCGAACCTCACTGTGTAACTTTTAATGGTTATTTCGTATTTTGTTGTCTTGGAACTAATTCGAAACCGATTGTATTGAAGATATGCACTGTCATCTTTGGTATTGTTGAACCAAAGATCAATTATTAGTTGATGATCTCTCTGAGCTGTTATGACATGCAATATCTCATTTCCAAGCCAGAAACTAGAATCGAGATCACCAAATCCATCTCTGTAGTTATTCCAAGTCTCAAGAAATGAAATAGAAGAAGTCTCTATAATGTTGTAGAAATAATTGCAACTATCATTATAAGAGTAACAATCAGAGTATCGTTACTTGTAGTTTCACCACTTCAGTTAGTTTCTAACATTTGAAATCCTATACATTAATATCTAAAAAAAATTGTAACCTACCTCGTCAAACTGTCAGAGATATAGAATTAGAAATATTCGAATGAATGTTTGGATAGCAAATTGCATATAGACTTAAAACTAACCAGCTTGATGCGGTCTTACTTTACCTTGTGTTGATATTTCCCCCAAGGTATATGTGATGATTGAGGTAGTGTACTATTATAGTATTTGGGATTCATCAATGGTAGTTGTAAAATAATGTAGTCATTATAATGAACGAATTTGTTAAAATTAGTTTGATCCATGTAACGATGATATGCAACCTAAAAACAAATAAAATTAATTTAAGTATTTCTTAAACAAATTGTGCTTTTCCATATTTATCTTCAAGCCTTTCAACTAGGACGTAAAGGTGAACTTAACTTTATGTCAGTGACTGTGCCTAGATAATATTAGTTATAATTAAAATATTATCTAAATTTAGTACTCGCATATAATGCTCCTAATATAAAACCCAGCAAGGAAAACTCATATCGGGCATTTCTTTTGACTTATTACCATTCGTTAACGTATATAACAACACTAAACATAAGTAAATAAAATTTGTTTACACAATAAAAATATAAAAAGTAAGCTGTATATGTCAGTGAGTCTGTTTAGAGAAACAAATAACAGAATATCGAATGCCACTAAAAAATTAAGTGGTTCGTTTGAACCGAAAATATGCATATATAAATTGTATTCTAAAACAAATTTGTTTGATGCCTTTTCTTTCTCTTCCATTTGGGCCATGACCTATAGAGTTGTTTGCCAAAGAGGGTTCATATCTAGAGAGGCTGGTAGTAAATATATCGTCACTATAACTTTCCATGAAAAAACAAAGTGTTTCACTATGATTCAGTTACTTCAGGATTCATATAAAAAATATTAATAAAACAAAACACGTTTTCTTAAATCACGACCCCAAAAATCACAAATTTAAGACATGATAAAAATTAAT
>KN883578.1:42681-57557 GCA_000934455.1 Apostichopus parvimensis | reverse complement strand
TTTTCCATATTAATCTTCAAACCTTTCAACTAGGACGTAAAGGTGAACTTAACTTTATGTCAGTGACTCTGCCTAGAAAGAATTAGTTATAATTAAAATATTATCTAAATTTAGTACTCGCATATAATGCTCCTAATATAAAACACAGCAAGGAAAACTCATATCGGGCACTTCTTTTGACTTATTACCATTCGTTAACGTATATAACAACACTAAACGGAGGTAAATAAAATTTGTTTACACGATAAAAATATAAAAAGTAAGCTTTATATGTCAGTGAGTCTGTATAGAGAAACAGATAACAGAACATCGAATGCCACTTAAAAAATTAAGTGGTTCGTTTGAACCGAAAATATGCATATATAAATTGCATTCTAAAACCAATTTGTTTGATGCCTTTTCTTTCTCTTCCATTTGGGCCATGACCTATAGAGTTGTTTGCCAAATAGGGTTCATATCTAGAGAGGCTGGTAGTAAATGTATCGTCACTATAACTTTCCATTGAAAAAACAAAGTGTTTCACTATGATTCAGTTACTTCAGGATTCATATAAAAAATATTAATAAAACAAAACACGTTTTCTTAAATCACGACCCCAAAAATCACAAATTTAAGACATGATAAAAATTAATGAATTCAATTATAAAGAAATAGGTTTGTTTATTGATTTTATATCATAGATTTTTAATATTGTGTCTTTGCGTATAATTCTGTAGAAGTAGGCTTCATATTGTATTCCAAACGACGTCAATATCCTTCGATCAATAGCATGGCTGTTTTCATTTTCTTTTTCGCTTTTGTAGAATATTAACATTAATAATAATGCTGAACATGAATCACGTGATCGGTTGTGTGTTCCCTCAGACTTCGGTATCTGCGTAGCGACACAAGGGTTTTCAGAGGAAGTTAGAACATTGATGAGCTTGACAAGGAATTATCCAGAACAAATTTTAGTTTCTACTAAACATTGAAAAAAGAAGATGAGTGAAATTCAGTTTTCGTGTATCTTTCATTGCTTCCTTCTTGGTATTTGCATTTATTCTTCGATGGCGGGAAGCGTTGGTAAGTAGAATAACGGAAAGTAGATCTAACATTTCATCTCATTCCTTTGACGTTGTGAATTTAAAGAAAAAGCATGAATCAGCAAACACGGATCAGTTGTTATACTTGTAGCAAATATTTGTTATGCAACTGCATCGATGGTGATCTTAAAACTAACGGTTCTTATGATTTCAGCATTTTTCAAGTGCACAAAACCACACTCAAATAAAGATGCCGTTATGCCTTGTGGTGGTAACTGTAGCAATCGAAAGGACCTAATACCGAGAACCGGTAAGTAACAGTTGCTATTAAGGTAATCAAAGAAGTTATACATGTAGACAAGTAATACATGTATCAAAGTAAAATCTAATTTTTCTTTCACTGCAAAAGGAACAGTGATATCATTTAAAGCTTTATTTACATATTATATTCAAACGTATATGTCATATGCATTATAGTAGTTTTAATGAATTGTTTGGTGAATATATACAGAACCCTGAAATAACTGAATCTTAGTTACACGCTATGCTAATTCATGTTAAGTTATAATGATGATATATTTACAACCATCCTCTCTAAATACAAACTATATTTGGCATTTCAACCCTCTGAGTACTGGCCCAAAGGGAAAGGAAGAAAAATCACCAAGACAGCAAATAAATCTGTTTTAGAAGGAAATGTATATATGAATATTTTTTGTTCAAACGAACCACTTAATTTTTTTTATGGCAGCAGATGTTCAGTTATCTGTTTCTTTACACAGACTCACTGATAAAGAAAATAGAATACTAGATAGAAGACTAAAACTTACTCACCAGCATTGTTGCGGGACAAACTTTTCTACAGCATGTTCATATAAAATATTGTAGTAGATGGAGGTCGGAGCAAATTAACTTTTACTCTTTTTTCTTTCGTCACTGAAAATTACTGAAATGTTCCAAGTGTTCACAATTATTTATATTCATATAAGGAAGAGATAATTTTACACTCGATTACAGATTCGACATCATCCAAGTCGACTTTACAGTCCTCTGCGAAATCAATAAGCACAACAGGTTGGTATTTAGTTTTATAATACGCTGTGCAAATCATATATATATCAAAAGCGGTGCTCTGTTATCAGAGCTATGTATTTCGGGGACTTGTTGTTGCTCTGCAGAACAGTTTCTATTGACTCTTCAATTTGACCATTTTTGAGTATTTTACAGCAATCTTAGTAATACATCATATCCAAGCTATTATCAGTAGGATACAGTCGGTAATTTTATATAGCGTAGATAAATTAACAATTCACCATTTGTAAAGCATATATTCTTGTTAATCTTGTAACGTGGTGATACTGCTTGATAGTGCATCGGTTAGAAATGATATATTCATCAGCTTCATTGGTAGAGCTTCCAATCAAAGAATGAAAGGGAAAAAAAATCAAATTCATTCTGAAAATATCCGATTTACTGTTATCATGTAGCTAGACGACAGACAATACATTTAGAATCGGTCTTTATTCACGAGTTACTGGCTATATTAAGTTTTTTCCTTTTTGTTCAACTATTCGAAGGCCATTTTCTTAGTAGCATGGACACTTCGAATTTCGGACACCTAAGCCTTAAATCACCCCAAAACTATATCTTCTGGTATAAATCACCTGCAAATAAACTTGATATGGTGGGAGAAGTGTGTTATATTAAGATACACGGCCAAACTTTCTTTCCTGCAAACTGTTTTCACGTTGTAAGAAATAAGATTCTTCGTGATTGTGGAACTGGTATTTCTTTGCTAGAGTATTGTGAAATTGTGGCGCTGGTGATAAAATTGGTGGCGCAGTTGCTCTTTCAGTAATTATAACAGACTTCATAGATCTCCGTCATTTTATTGACAAATATGTAAGTATTTACTTGCACACGGGTCATTTTAGAGAGAAAGTATCTGTATCTTCGTAGTTTTTCGTGAAATTGGCTGCTGCTATAGGTTGTCATTGTGAAATCGTGCATTTCTTAGGGGTGTCCGAAATTCGCAGTGTTCCGAATTTCGAAATACTGACTATACTATGATTATTGTTAGATTGAACTATGCATTTGTATATAGGCCTTTAGCTTTGGTATCATGTTTCTGGAAAAATGTCATTTACCATAGCAAACTGTTTTAGTAGTTTTATAATATCGGCATAGTCTCTTATCGCTTATTGTATTAAACTGTTATTTTACCAAACTTTTGTTTTATATAATTTCTTTAACCGACTGTGGAAAAAGCTAGTCAGAGGGGTTTAATCGGAAGGAATCTATACGTCCGTTTCCCTATCAGGACTCTCAAGTAACATCCTAACAATATAAAATCATTCTTAATGGTTTACTCTAAATGTTTTCTTGGTAAATAAATTCAACGTTTATTTTAACGTAATGCTCTTTTCATATTCTTGACTATTAGGACGAATATCGACTGATAATTTCCTGCAATCCACGAGTTCACCGGTAACCACATCAATAACTACAGTAGGTATGGATATAAAACTCACTTTTTTTTATATTATTGTGTAAACAAACTTTATTTACTTCCGTATAGTGTTGTAATATATGTTAACGCATGGTGATAAGTCAAACGAAATGCCCGCTATGAGTTCTCGTTGCCGGGTTGTATATCAGGAGTATTGTATGGGAATACTTAATGTAAGTAATGTATTTAGTTTAATTCTTCTAGGCAGAGTCACTGACATAAACGTGAGTTAATCTCTACGTCCTACATGAAATGTTTGAAGAACAATATGGACAACATTATGCTCGAAATAATTGTATTTGTTTTTTGGTTGCATATTAATATTGCATGTATCGAAGACTGATTTTAACAAATTCATTAATTATAATGACTATATTATTTTACAACTACAATTGATGAATCCAAAATACAAGTATAATACACCATATCGCTCATAACATATACCGTGGGGAAAATATCGATACAACGTAAAGTAAGAACGCAACAAGCTGATACGTATTAAGAATATGTACTTTGCTATCGAAACATTCTTTCGAAAATTTCTCGGCAAACATCAGAGAACCCGTTTTTAAAGGAAAAGTGTCAACTTGACTTTTCACTTCCCTTCAGAGTGATGTATTTCTCTGTGAGATAAAACCTTACTATTCATTGTGGGAATAAAGAAAAATAACAATTGCGCATATTTTGAAAATCTCGCTTATCAAAATTATGAATGCATTCCTTGGATTTTTAGCAAAGCAGGCGGTGGACATTAAATGTGCATGGTAGACTTACGTAGACATACGTCTCTCAGTGTAGTTCATGGTTAACTTACGTTGGCATACGTCTCTCAATGTAGTGCATGGTAGACTTACGTGGACATACGTCTCTCAGTCTAGTGAAGCTTCACGAGACTGTGCGCATGCATTGAGATGATAAATCGCATGAAATGTGAATCCCGGTTATTTCATTGCCTGGTCCGGATAGACTTTCGGGGGATACCTCGTATTACATATTGAAATATTATGGTTGTTACCGATGGACTATATTGTAGGTAAAACCATCCAGGCAGTTGATTAAGTTTGAATAAAGTATCCCGCAGATGGAGAGTAAGTTTTAACCGATGACCGAACTTCATGCGAGGACATGAGTGAGATAATATAGTTTATACTGATATACTGTGTAGATGAGAAATTAAATTCAATGTCTATATAGTAAACACTCAAGAAAGGAAATGTTCACAGTTGGCTGGGATCGAAATTCACCACGCCATTCAAGAGATTACAATTCAATTGGATGACAATGCCCCTAGATTTAAGTTGTTTTATACTAAAGTCGGATCCGATTAGCATTACTTGATATGGTGATTGTAATATCATATAGTATCACCTGAACCTTTGGTGGCATTGTTATTCTATTTGTATATATGTTTTTTATGTAACTGAATATGGAAGTCCTTGTTATTCTATTTGCATATTTTTATATACGTATTGAATGTAAATGGAAGTGGAAGTGGAAGTTCTTGCAATTATAGTTGTATATTTGCATATATGTAGTGTATGTAAATGAAAGTGGAAGTCCTTGCAATTATATTTGTATAGTTGTGTATATGTTTTGTATGTTATTGAAAGCGGAAGTCCTTGCTAATCTATTTGAGTTATGTGTATATATGTATTGTATGTAAATGAAAGTGGAAGTCTTTGTTTATCTTCTACCATTATTTCGTGTCTAAATGCGATTGCACAATACAACATGTATTAAGAAGATTATGTTTGAGTCGAGTTTCTATAACTCGTACCTCATATAAATGATTATAGATGTTTTTGTTTGACAATTAACATTATAGTTTATTCTTCAATCAAATATGTTTGTTTTTAGAAGACGGTAAAAACAATGGTATGTTTGATGAAACTTCTCCAGAGGTTTCTTCTATGATGTCAAACACAGGTAGGTTTACTCTTAAATTAAATTAAGTAAGAGTGTTTTAAACTCAACTAAAGTCTATGATAAAGATTTGTGCATTTATACTTTACAATAGGAAAGTTTGTAATATATTTGTGTGTGAGTAAAAACTTAAGTATACATATCTTCCGAATGTTCGGGACAGGTATCTGCTACGTAACGAAAAAAGAATCAACTATATGTTAAATGTATTTTCCTTCTAAAATATCGTGCTGGAATTTGCAGATATAGTTATTTATATTAAAAAAAAAGCGTTAAGCTATAATAAATCTTAGAGAAATGATGGATAAAATCAATTCAGTCACATAATAATTACATAAAAAAAAATTGTTTAAATTGATAGTATCATCAGACCCTTTGGTCACTTACATTGGAACATTGACGTTATTTATTAACAGTTTTTAGTTTTGATAAACGTTAAAGGCAGTTCCAGTAGTGCTGGAACAGTTTCTCAGTATATTATAACTCGCTCATTCTTCTTTCAAAACATGGAAATTTGTAGTTTCATCATAAAGCAATAACATATAAGATTTTGATTGATTTCGACGATGTTTATGATGACGACCGTTTTTATGATTACGACCGGGTTTAAATTTTTCCACATCATACAATTATTGATTGATTTGAATATTGCAGGGGTACAGGTAATGCAATATATTTGGCTACATTTACGTATCATTGTTTCAGGGCGGTGCTGACAGTGACAAGTCAGTTATGAAACCTCTATAACTCTATGCATTATTCTGAACGTCGATCAGAATACTATTATTCTGAATTTAAAACAAGATGGCAGAAGCCAAATATTGATATTTTCTTAATATACAACATATGCAATGTGGTAATGGAATGCGATGAAAAGCAGAAAACTATCATTTAAATACATACCAAAGCAAATCAAAAATTTCTTTTAAGATGAACAAAAAAATCAAACATTTAATTTGACCGATTTGCAACATGTATTTAACAAACCGAATTGCCGCTTTGCAAACCAAAAATCTGAGTATTTGTTGTCTACAAGAGATAATACAAAGAGTCAATAGTGTGTATGAGAGTCACCTTCAATACATTGTTCCGTTGGGTATCCGTTTATAAGTCACTCTAATTTAATGGATTTTGTAGCAAAATCACTTAGTTCAGCCTCAACAATTTTCAGTAGTATTTTGATTAGCTTAACAGAAGAATCACAACAAATGTATACATTTTTGGACACCTAGATTTAGTCCTACAACATTTATGGACAAATTTAAGCTAGCCAAGCCCATACGAGTGGACATATATATATAGTAATCGGATAGAAGACTAAAACTTACTCACCAGCATTGTTGCGTGACGAACTACTCTACATAATGTTTATAAAAAATATTGTAGTAGATGGAGGTTGGAGCAAATTAACTGTTACTCTTTTTTCTTTCGTTAATGAAAATACTGAAACGTTCCAAGTTTTCGCAATTATTTATATTCAAGAAAGGAAGTGATAATTTTACACTCGATTGCAGATTCGACAGCATCCAAGTCGACTTTACGGTCCTCAGCGAACTCAATAACCACAACAGGTTGGTATTTAGTTTTATAATACGATGTGCAAATCATATATATCAAAGCGGTGCTCTGTTATCAGAGCTATGTATTTCGGGGATTGTTGTTGTTCTGTTCCTGGCTTTCGTTGCAGAACAGTTTCTTTTGACTCTTCAATTTGACCATTGTTAAGTATTTTACAGCAATCTTAGTAATACTTTATGTCCAAGCTATTATCAGTAGGATACAGCCGGTACAGTATTATCAGTAGGATATAGCGTAAATAAATTAACATTTCACCGTTTGTTAAGCATATATTCTTGTTAATCTTGTAACGTGAGGATACTGCTTGATAGTGCATCCGTTAGAAATGATACATTCATCAGCTCCATTGGTGAGTTTCCATTCAAAGAATGAAAGGGAACAAAAATCAGATTCATTCTGAAAATATCCGATTTACTGTTAGCATGTAGCTAGACGACAGAAAATAAATTTAGAATCAGTCTTTACTCACGAGTTACTGGCTATATTAAGTTTTTTCCTTTATGTTCAACTATTCGAAGACCATTTTCTTAGTACTATTTTTATTGTTAGATTGACCTATGTATTTGTATATAGGCCTTTAGCTTTGGAATCATGTTTCTGGAAAAAGATCATTTAATAAACCAAACTGTTTTAGTAGTTTTATAATATCGGCATTGTCTCTTCTCGCTCATTGTATTAAACTGTTATTTTACTAAACTTTTGTTTTATATAATTTATTTAACCGACTGTGGAAAAAGCTAGTCAGAGGGGTTTAATCGGAATGAATCTATACGTCCGTTTCCCCATCAGGACTCTCAGTTACATAAATAAATTCACCGTTTATTTTAACATAATGCTCTTCTTATATTCTTGACTGTTAGGACGAATGTCAACTGACAATTTCCTGCAATCCACGGGTTCACCGGTAACCACAACAATAACGACAGACGGTATTGCCAAAGCTACACAAATCTTACATTTCCTACATGTATAACAATTAATCGACATAAACATTTTTTTTAAATTTCAGACTATTGTATAATTTCTGTATTGACTGTTCTGCTTCGTTCTCCTCTGTTATGTATAACTCAAATTAAGCAACTGTGCATAATATAAGTTTATAGAGCTATGAAAAAAATGTCTTGTACAATAAAGCACAAACAATAGAAAAGTAAGTTTAATTGATAAGCATAAATGGACTGAATTTTGGTGAATATTTCCTTCAATTCAGAAATTAACTCTATTGTCGATAGACTACGTATATGGTACCATTTTTCTTTAGTGATAAGAAGTATCGTCTTGATAAATCTCGAGTTGGATATCATGTGCGGTTGACGGAAGGGGACGGGAGAGTAGAGACACTTTTTTTCGGACCAAGTGCTGTGTTTTACTTTAAGCTCATTTCTTATCCTCCTGTATAAATTCAGGTGGTGAGACTCAAATCGTTTTTCACCGTCACTACTAGTATACATGTACACCATCGCACTACCACAATATGTGAATGATCGAAGCAGTTGACACCGATGGGAAACTTGCCTTAACATCCTGATGACATATGACATATTCCATTTTCAGCGGCGACCACTACGCCACCATGCCCTTTGAATCAAGTTTTTGCTGACTGTGTATGCCAGGGTACATGTGAAGACCCTAATGGGTGGTTTGGCTGCCATATAAACTGTACTGGAGGAAGAACATGCGTTTGTCCTGCCGGCTTTTTATTATTCGGACAGAATTGCATACCGGAGAGTGCTTGTGGGTGTTATCACGAAACGGGAGGAGTCATATCGGTATCCTTAAACTGTTATTAGTCTATTCATCATGTGTGTTCCTTTACAATCGTATCCGCAAAAAAACAGTCTTCTTTGTCCCAACAAAGTAGCAGTTGTAGGGTTTTACAAAACACAGATAAAAGGAAAGTTTCTCCACTTGTCACATATTTGAATTTCATTGACGGAGACAGTGGGCATGTCTTTATAGTAGGTGATAGTAAACAAATGACGTCACCTTTGCTATTTCTTTGCAATTATCATGCTACTAGTTGCTTCTGCTGTTCGGGTAAATGTACTGAACAACAGATTTGAGATTCGATAGTGATCAAGCTACAAATCTTATTAATTCACGAAGTAATCACTCTACAATGGACGACACAAAATACCTGTTGATCTAATGATGATTCATTCTCTCCTTCTGTTCTTAGATCATTAAGTTGAATTTAAAACATAAAAAAGTAGGTTTAATCAAGCGATATTATTAATGACTGTTCATTTACAATAAAAAAAATCATGGCGAGACCCTTCTTATTCAATAATCAATCCAAATTTGACGAAAGTGTGTGCAAGGGAGACTATGCGATGATGGGATCATATTAGCTAACTGTTTTGTGGAACACACCTCCAATAAAAGAACTATTAACAAGCATAGTGCTCCCCAGAGCCAATCTAAAGTGAAGCGAAGAACTTTTCAAGTAGTACTCCGTCCACGCCCGGCCTGACTTAATCGAACACCTGTGCCCTCAAATATGTCTGGACGGACTAAATAAAGGTCATATGAAAACAAATCCTTAAAGTTGTAATGTTTTTCCTTGAGAACAGGATAGAACACTATTCCAGAGATGTAATATACGTAATATCATCAGAGTGGCAACACTATATTCATATTTATTCACTTTTTCTCTGTATTAAGAATGGCGGATCGTACGTGACCATGGACTGCACGGAAACATGCTCATGTGAGAATAACGATCTTGTATGCATAAACTATACATGCAGTGAACATGCGATGTGCCAAAACCATAATGGCAATATGTCATGCAATTGCAACGTGAACTATATGGGAAATGGGACAGTATGTAAACGTGTACAGGATTGCCAAGATCTTTACGACAATGGCGTAATCAGTGAAGGTTTTCACTTGATATACCCGCTTACATGGCCAGGAGAACCTTTTGAAGCTTATTGCAAAGACGGATGGACTGTAAGAAGACTTTCTTTAGAGTTTATGTCCATGATAGTTGTCGTTTTATGTACGAGAAATAACATGTACTACCATACTACACATTGTACTTCTATACTCCGCCCCTGAAATTTACTACGCAGGACTACGTAACCTACCTACTTCAACGTTAAAGAACAGAGTGTTGAAGAACAAGTATTATTTTGTGATTTTGTGCTAAACATAATATAAACGAAGTGAAACTATATATTTCCAAGGAGCCGAAAAAACTTTGATAAAATGGCTGGGCTGCAAATATCCACCTAGAAATGTGAGGAAAGAGTATCTTTTTCTGTTAATATATAGACCATTCATGTATTCCATAAAAACATCACAGAAGTACTTTTCTTGACTAATCTGGTTTTAAGTGAACCGTGAATACTTCCTTAAATGAGCCTCAACTAACTAGCATACTGATATAAACCTATTTTTGTTTTGCTGTTATTGTTTAGTTTTTTCAGCTCCGCGTCGATAGTAAGACTTTTTACGAAACCTGGGATCGTTACAAATCTGGCTTTTATAGACGCGGAACTAATTCACATTGGCTTGGAAACGACCGATTAGCCAACATAACTGCTCAACGGAACTACACAATGAGAATGGAATTTAAAAAACGGAGTAATAACATTACCCACTATCTTCAGTATGATCTCTTTCGAATTGGTTCAGAAGTCAACAACTATGCACTAGAAGAGCTCGGCAGTTATACAGGCAGCTTGGGTGAGTAAAACATTTTTATCGTAGCCTACAAATCAATGCACAGTATATGCCATCAACGAAATTTGTAAACCTACATGATAGAGTGTGGAACCTGGTTTGTTGTGGTCACTGATCGACTGGCACTTTCGATATTTAAGGAGCATTAGCATCATTTTAAAAAAAAAACGTTAATTTTCTCAAAATTTCTCAAAATCTTCATCGTCATCATTGTCGCCATCGTTATCATCGTCATCTTCGTTTTCGTCTCCGTCTTCAATTGACATTTTCATCTTCATTGTCATCCCCATCATCATAATAGGAGATGATGAGAGTTATTTTAGTTTCGATTTTTCTTGAGAAAAAAAGTAAATTGAGAAGAAATATGTTTTTTTTGCTGGTTACGTTTTCCTTCTCATTGTACACAGAATACGACTACATGGGATATCATCGTGGTATTGGTTTTTCAACAAGAGACTCTGACAACGATAACAATACATCACGAGATTGCGTGAGAGATCAACATCTCGGTGGCTGGTGGTACAATGGGTATAATGATGATTTAACATGTACTACAGCGAATTTCAATGGACAGTATGGCTATCACTGGGATCATGGAGTGTGCATTTACGACCGGGAACGAATGATTTCTGACTGCGATATTGTTACAACTGAAATGAAAATCAAACCTCTCTGAATTAAAAGTCCATCAATGCGTGTGATTTGTTGATTGAGGCAATTCTTCGTTGCAAAAGGTGACAAATAGGTCACGAAACATTAAAACCAACCAGCATTAAAAGTCCCTGCCCGAATCTATGGTTCAGTTATTAAGAAAAATACTTTTTCAGGACTTTGCAAGTCAAAATTAATGTAGTAATATATGTGACAAAAACATGATATTGTATATCAGCTCTCAACAATACACATTATCTATTATTATCATCATCGTCTAGGTGTTCATGTCTGTATAAGTTATCTTTGACGCTAAATGTCCATAATGTATACACTACTCAACGTCGAGTCATTTAGTCCATGGGCAAGAATAAAAACAGTTCAACCAGAGGGATTTATTAAGCATGTCATACATGGCATTAATATCACCAAACGGTTTATGCAGTGTAACGGATATAAGAGTACATGCTGAGCGTGAATATAGAATCACGCCATACGTTATCAATAAATAATAAAGTTCTTCAGTATGGTATAGTGTAGTATCAGCATGCTAGAGGTTTATTTCAACTTACTATCACGTTCAAGTACTCTCTATTCTCTGTTCAAACTGGTATAATGGCTCAACTTTGTTGCTTGCAATGTCAAATGATTGGTTGATTAACACATTAGTAATAATACAATTCATAATTAACCCTATATAATGGTTACTAAGTCAATGGATGACTTAATCATGAACACACAATTGCAATATTCATTTTAAGTTTGCTGTTGTGTTGTGTTTTGTAATTGTAGCTTAGTAATAACGTAGCCTTCGGAATAAAAAAAATCAAACACAATAGGACTATGTTCATTATGCCAGTTTTACATATTCACTTATTTCAAAGAAAGTTAAGCATATCGGTTAAGCCGACATAGTGTGTATCTACCGAGAGCAAATAACATACATATAAAAATATGTTATCGGAATTTCTAAAACAACTTTATTGTCTGCATGTATGGGCATTACGATTACACATTTAAATTGAACTTTTGAAAAGATTCTGATATTGTAAATATTAACCTCTTTTCTCATATTTGTAAAGATTGTAACCATTCCGTGGTGTTGTGGTTCCTTGGTATTGAATATTTACAAAACTGTTTCACGTAAAATGTAACTGCAGAAATTAATATTGCTTTTCGAATTGATGAGTCTATCCGAAATAATATATATATTGACGAATCTTGCAAACTTTCCCTATTGTTTGGATATTCTTTTTGTACCATTTGGTCACTTTAAGTCATGTGTCTAAGCAACTACCTGCATGAAACATTGTCAAAATATTCATATTACAAAAACGGTCAAACTATTACCGGAAATAGAGCAAAGCTTGTTAAAAAATTAGGATAGATGGGAGCCATGGTGGAGCATGAGACACATGTTCCTTCAGTTTTGTTGAAACGAAAATCAAGTAGCCTCATTCCATAAATCAATTAATTACCTTTTTGGTAATGAATGATGTTCTTTTATTATTTGAAACGTAAAGAAATTTAGGAAAAAAGTAAGAAAATATGATATTAATATTAAAGGGTGCCGTTTTGTCGAAAAAAATCCATGTTGGAGTTTGCAGTATAGAATACAAGAGCGCCCGTGTTATGAGAACGTTTTGAGATAATTTTTCGGTTTGCTTCTTCAAATCTGCAATTAAACGTGTGACTTCCCCCCCCCCCCCCCCCCCCCCTGCTGCCCGATTAACCCTGTACCAACGACTCTATCAATGACATTGATCGGTACAAGTAGCATCAGTCAAGTCTAATTTTTGTTATCCGTTAATAATTATGAACGAATAAAATATTAAACATGTTACTGTAAATTTCGTCCGGCTTATTCTTCATCATAAATAGTAAAATCCACTCTAAAAAAAATTCATTCTTAGCAAAAATAATTACAAGAACTATTTGTACTGGTTCCTCTTCTTCTTTTAGATTTACTCTCTTTCAAATTGTCAATCAGGAGATCAGATCAAGTAATTAGACGGAACAGATTAACATTCTTCTCCTAACACAACCATTCAACCCACCCACCTACACCCAACGCCCCTCCCCGTGTCGTGTCTGGTATATCTTCCATTACCTTTGTACTCGTGATGTCATAGCATCACTGCGATCCGTAACCTTCTACTTATACCCTTTGTTATCTTTTCATATTTTCAAATAGAATGTTAACCTTCCTTGACTCTGATGCCATCATTAGGTCATGTCCAGAATTTCAATATTTCAGATTCATCGTTCATTTTCCATTAAAAATATATACCTTTAAGTAAATAAAGACATCAAAAGTTGAAGGACTTGTGGCTTGATGATGTCGTATTTAGATTTGATTAAGTGTTAATCCTTATGTGTGAGGCACAGTAAATTATGTTGTATCTCCCAAGTGCAATAAGATTTTCAGTAGCTGTGTTAGGGAAGTTGTTCATGACACTAATCTCTATAACAAATACCAATATTGGTGGTTGTGTTTATGTCTTCTTAAGCGACACTCACCATCCAACCATCCTGGCAGTATACATCGAATGGATTGATTGGCCAAGTAAACGGGTACAATTTATAAACGCATTCGTCAGTGGAAACATGGTCGTAAATATATCGGCAGTCTCGCACATGCGCAGACGTCACACCGTTTCTCCACAAGGTTTCATTGCAAGAACAATGGTGGTCGTCATCTTTTTGCACACAAGTTGCACCAACACTACAGGAGTACGAGCTGCACGTTAGGACGTTATTATTACAAGAAAAAGTTTCAGTACAGCCTGCATTTACCTTCGATGTACCATCCTGAAATATATAAGTGTATATACACGCATTAATCGTTAGTTGGTTCATAACTAAACCACTATATTTATATATTATTATGTCGGTCAAATCGCAGTGACCTAGTACGACTCAGCAGAGAGACACTGCGGATGCAACGCCTTCGCACCATTCAACCTCATGGGCTCAACATTCAGGAAGGACATGACTAACCTTTCTTCTTCTCCCACCCCCTCGGTATCCCCTTGTTCTACCTCTGTCACCCCTCTTCTCATTGGTCTTTTGCATTTCTTTTCTCCACAATGTCCTAACTTTGTCCTTCTGCAGTTTATTCACTACCCTCTTCACTTAATTTGTATTTGTCTCTCTACAGTTTATCTCCTACCTCTCCCCTTCCCCCTGTTGGTTTATTTCTTCTCTCCACCCCTTTTCAACTAATCCTCTTATATCACTATATGTTGTGTTCACCCTGCTCATTAACCTATCTTTAATCTGTGCTTGTTGTAGTTTGTCTCTTGTAGTTTCTGTTACTTGTCAGAGAAGATCCTGCTAGGATCGAAACGTCAGGCTCACTTACTTTTACACATTATCTTACACAAGATCTTTAGTGGATAAGCAGTGTGCTAACAGTTTTTACTTATTATTAAGAATTGATTTTAGTGTAAAAATATATCATAATATTAGCTTATTAGATTAGATTAGATATTAGATTATTA
>KN883578.1:29982-42368 GCA_000934455.1 Apostichopus parvimensis | reverse complement strand
GTTATCGTATTAATATACTGTGCTATGTACTTGTTCTACTTCCACTTTTGCAGCAGGAAGTGAACATCTGAATATTTGTGTATGTGTGGGTGTGATGAGTGTGTATGTGCTACTTTTGATTTGTCAAATCAAGATGATGAAAGCAGAAAATCCGAAAAAGAAGGGCACGGATTAATTTATGTGTAAATATCTAACAAAGAGTAAATTTCTATTGAACCTCTTTTTCAACAACAACAAATATTGCAATACCAAACTTCATTATCATCCAAGGATTGTTAAAGTTCTTTATTTACAAATGTTACTCTTACACACTGTTTGACTAAACTTTTTATTTGTTAATTAATATTTCTGAATTCTAACACATCATAATTTAGCATTAATGTTAATTACCTATAAAGCCTCATATTCCTCTACAGCTGATACCTTGTAAATATGTTGGTGACCGAACTAGCAAATTTAACGAACTTGTGACATTGAAAGTATCGCACAATCTAGCTTTCCATTACGGCACCTTACCTTTTTTTTGCACATTTCCTTGAATCTCCTCAAGCAAATAGTAAACAGGTGCTACACACAATTTTCGTATGCTAATAAGTCATTTCCTTAACGATGATACGCTAATCCAAAAAATATTTTCTTAATAAAACTAGTATGTTGAGGTCAAAATAAAATAACATAGAATAACATGGCTATGTGATGCCAAAACCTTTTCGTTTGATTTTTGAGAGGATCCCATCACATTGAAGGTAATCAGCTTTATATAAGAGTTTTAATCTGCATTACGAGGTGAAAGTGAAAGTGGTTCCTATAACAATTTCGCACATTGTTTCGTTACATATGACTACTGATACCAAAATGTGTCCGTGCAACACAATCGATAAATTGACTATCATATTCCTCATCTTGTGAATAGAAGGGTGTAGTATCTTTATCAACTACAAGTTTAAATTGAATATTATAATCTGCTGGTTTGGGAAAATTGAACATACAACCCTCATTCCCATGTCATGATGTGGTCTTATAGTAACGAAACTTGAGTAATAAGACTCACACTTCCGTTCTTCATAATCTTAGCTTCTAGTGTTTTAATAATATGACCTGATTATCAAGTTCATTGCATTTTCTGAAGGCCAAATCGTCACATCCTCTCCCCCCCCCCCCTCCTCCTTCTCGCCCTACCGCTTAACATTAAACCTCAAGCAAGCAAAGTCATTTTTTTAGATCCGTGGGTATCACGATTTCACAGAAGAAATGGTCGTGAACCTCTGTAAGTAGAGCCTCACAACGGCTTAATTTTCATATCCACTGCTACAACAGAACAGTTTTTATCGCGTGTGATCCTTTGAAACAAACAGATACCTGTATCCCAAGGGTCACCGTAGATTCCATTCAACATAATAGCATGACAAGCATTGAACCACCAGCCGCCGGGATGGTATTCACTATTAGCACAATTAACGTTAGCTCTGTCATTGTCCTGATCGTAGGTAGAAAATTTCATATCTCGATGGTAATCCATGTAGTCATATTCTATTAGATATAAAAGAAAGTTAAAATAAGCATCTTTTAAAGTTCATGACAATACTTTTTTTTTCAAACGTACAGAATTATTTTTACAATAGTTAGCTAGGTAATGCAAGACACGTAAATAGTATGTTAATAACTATATATTTCTTTAAATACCATTGTTAAGATTCCACACATTAGGTGAAAAAGATACAGACATTGTGTCTAAGGTTTCGGTTACCCTCTACAAGAATGAAGGTAACAAATATTGGCCTAAACCTATTATTGTGTAACTTTCGATGCTTTGTTTCAGCATTTACAGATCATTAATTCACCTTTTCTCTCTTCCACACGTCCTAAGCGGACCTGATTTATACACTACAACATTAAGAACAAACAACTATACGTCTTATATTCAGTCAACAAAACATTACTAACTTGAATTTGTTCAGGGGTAATTGCTATGCTTGGAAAAATACGAACCAAAGTTCCCTGTGTAGTTTCCAAGCGTTATCTTGTATTTTGTTGCTTCGGAGCTAATTCGAAACAGGTTGTAATGAAGATATGCACTGTCATCATTGGTGTTGTTGAACCAAATATCAATTCTTAGTTGATGATCTCTCTGAGCTGATATGACTTGTAATTTCTCATTTCTGAGCCAGAAACTAGAATTGAGATCACCAAATCCATCTCTGTAGTTCTTCCAAGTCTCATAAAATGACACAGAAACATCAACCCGCTTCTAAAACAGCTGTATAAAAAGTAACGACTAATTTCTTAGAACTATACAGAAGTTGAATATTTTTATAAGATATACAGTTTTACTGAGGGTGACAAGAATGGCGTCTGGATGAGATGATGTTATTGCTCAACTTTTCATGAATTTGCGCGCAAACGCATGCTCCATTGAGAAGCATTCAAACATGATAAGTAAGAAAATGCAGGTGATGCTACTATTATATCATTTATCTACTTCGAGAAATGTTGTTTGTCATCCAATTCCTACATGAACGTTAACTAAGATGGTATATCTCATGTAGCCTTACAAAGTTTGCATTCATTGCTCAAGTTACGAAAGTTAGGTATCGCTGGTTAAAAGTTGACCCATAGCCTGATATTGTGAACTTTTGAAGTAATATCATCAAGTAAAATTTTGTTAAAGTGAGTGTCTATTAGTAATCTTTGACAACAATCTCTGGTGGTAATCAAGGTGAAAATAAAGTGATGAGGGATGACTAGATTAAGTGGAATCTACACAACCTGATTCCCTTAGTTATCTTTTCGCAGGGTGATATCAACTCTGCGGTTTGATTAGGAGGAGAACAGGAACATTACAGCGTGCAGCCACGTACCCTAATTTTTTTTTCAAACGTTAACAGATTATTGAACATTCTATGATTGAGATCCTCTTTCACAACAAGCATTGTTAAATTACGTATTTATAATGACAAGCTAAGTTTAAGAAATTTAATTTTTTAGTATAAGCATCTTTACATAAACATTTACTCATTCGAATTTTAAATTTTAACTAGAATTTATTTATTTCGTATTGAGAGTTTTGCGAAAATGTGAAATGAACAGTGTGCTGGTTTCCAAAAGAAAACTTACCATCCAACCATCTTTGCAATACACTTGGAATGGTTCATATGGCCAAGAAGGTGGACGTATCGAATAAATGCCTTCTTTGGTGGAGAAACCATTATAAACATCCTGACAGTTTGTGATTACTTGACAAGTCGTACCATTTCCCCAGTAGCTCTCCTTACACTCGCAAGATGAACTTTGACCATTGTTATGGCATATTGCACCATGGCTGCAAGAATATTCTTCACAGTGGAGAACATCATTTTCACATGTGCAAAGTCGTTTGCAATTCAAGTTTACATGCGATGATCCGTTCTGTGCAGAAATTTTAAAGATTACAAGCGAGGCAAAAGAAAAGCTAACTGCGCTAAAACGAGACTTCATTAAACGGTTAATATTAAATGATGCATGAGTGGAAAATTTAATATTAATTGAATTTTCAATCTAAATTTAGTTAGAATAATTATTTTCTTGATAACAAAACGTTGGGACTGTCATACAAAACGATCAGAAAATTGAATGGTAATCCTATAACATCTTTTGAATAAGCTTCAAACAAACCTTAAAATTAATATTTCTACAACACCTAAAGATGTCATAAGTCTTATCCGAATCTGACTAATAACAACCGATAACTTTAAATTACGATTCAAAAATATTTAATCTTCTTATGTATATATTGTAAAAGGTTACAGGAAGGAAATGTCTCCAACAAATTTTCTAAAGACAAATGAGCATAACAAAGTTTTCTTTGTTGGTGTTGATGCTATACACACTCTCTTTATCACATCTTCGTAGTTAAGGAAGCGTGACATATGAGAAAAATTACAAATGTCGAGTTGTGTGAAAATACCGAAATGACTCCTGTAGGCGAGTGGTAGCACCCGCATCCATTCAACGGTATGCATGCTCCATCACTGATTAAGAAGCCATCTGGACAGACACAAGTATAACCTGGTTTATCATCACAGCTTTTAAAACATCCATTGAGTCCGTCGGGATCATCACACGTAGTTTGGCATGAACAGTTCATCCATATCATGTTGATTGGACAGGATTCTGAAGTATAATGAAATTTTCCAGTCGGCAGTCGCAGTAATTGCTCTTAACCATAGATTCAACAACGTGACTGTTCTTTCAAATGCTCACCTGGCCAAATGTGAACAAAATTTGAAATTCCGAATAGAGATATACATTCCTAGAAGAAGTCTCTATCATGCTGTTCGAACTATTGTAAGTATCAATATGAGAGTTCTTGTGATTAGCAACAATCTGACATCTTTTTGTAGTTTCACCACCTTAATTTGATTTTTCAGTGGGTTTCTGACATGTGTTTGTTCATTCAAAGCGATAGTACTTCAATACATTTCAAAGAGAACGTATTATCAGCGGTAATGGGTGTGGCTATTGGGTGTGGCTATTGATTGAGACATGAAACTAAGGTATCAAATATGTTAACATGTTAGTGTTCAATCAGGTATTGTGAATTGCCGTTCCACATCATATATTAGAGATACTCTTGCAACTCCAGGTGGTAGCCAATTTACATATGTCTATCTAGTTCTTACAATTGTATTTCCAACTGTAAACCGAAGGAATTGTAGGCTTAATAGTAAATAGTTTTATATCACCTCTTTTAAGCATCCGTGATATTGATAACTCAACTGTACTTGTAGTTGCTGCCGTTGACGTTAAAACGGCTGACGTAAATAATCGCATTTCATCCGTAGAGGGCATTGGGGGCATCGATGTTGACTTGATTCTACTCAGTGTTGTTTCCTGTTTAATTCTCTCATCTGTAAACGGAAATGATCAGCATCAATTGTTTTTTTCAATCGTTTTCAATACATTTTAACTCTTTAAAACCATCTAAACTAAGATAAACCTGTATAAACTTGTTAACTTTGAAAAAGTGTATACAGACTAAAGACCTAATACTGTGGTCTGTTAATTGCTCAGGCGAACATTCATAATGTATCAGCTTGTGAAGGTGCATGTGAACCAAAGTTTCAGAAAGAAACATTTGCTGTAGATTGAATTGATGTTGATATTATCATTTAAACATTAAAGCACTAGACAAAACATATAGAGAAAACGAAGCTACATTAAGCCATCACGTTATCTGTTGAGACCTTCTGTGTTGTCGAAAAGTCGTTTTTGTTGATGGTTGTTACTGTATCGGTTGGCTGAAGCAATGTTATATCATCTGTTTAGTGCATAGTTGTAATTAGTAATTTACTCGGTGTTGTTGCTTTTTTTTTTGTTTGATTTTATTGCTTGATTGTTAAATATCACATTTGTTGATATTTCCAATGATAGCACTAAGTTTTAAGTGGAGCGGTAGTATACGTGGCCCCTTAATAACTACAAAATAGACATATGATTGGACGTTAGCATACGTTTGTAAAATAAGTACAACAAACAACATTTGTAATTTGTAATTAGTTCAAACAACGTTAAATCAAATACTTGTTGACGTTCACCTTGTCAAATGGTGAATATCAATCTGTTTTACGATTGAGTCAAATACTGAAAAAAATATACCATATGTTATCACGTTACCTGTTGTACGCATCCCAGTTGTTGACAACAAATTCTCAGATCGTGTTGTCATTTCATCAGTTGACGGTAATATTTGCATTCCATCTGCTGATTGCGCCGCAGTTGTTGTTCGGTCACTCAATTCCGTTCCCAACGTACCTTTTGTCGTTGTTGACGTTTCAAAGGTTGACGTAAATGATCGCATTTTATCCGTATAGTGCATCCGTGTTGGTTTGATTATACCCAGTGTTGTTTCCTTTTTAACTCTCTCATCTGTAAACGGTAATGATTAGTGCCAGGTGTCAGTTTGTAGGTATTCGGTCAGAGATACAATATGAGATATGCTTGCCTAGAAATATTTGAATGAATGTTCCGAAAGCAAATTACATAGGCTTAATACTAACCAGCTTGTGTTGATATTATCACCATGGGTTATGTCATGAGTAAGGTAGTGTACTGTACTAGTGTTTTGGATTCATTATTTGTAGTTGTAAAATAATATAATCATTATAATTAATGTTGTCGTGACTTTTAGTCTTCCATACATGCAATAATTTTATGAAACCTAAGTACAATGAAATCATGTCGAGCATTTCATTTGACTCATTACCATTTCGTTAACATAACGATGTACAAAAGCATATATTGATTTCCATCATTATTCATCAAATATTGCATGCAGGACATAAGGATGAACTAAATATTTGTCAGTGGTTTTGTTTTAAAGGAATTAGGTATAATTAATATATTACTTAATTTAAGTATTCGAATACAATATTCCTGATACACAACTCAACAACGAGAACGTATATCAGTTATATATACAGCGCTATACGGAAGTAAATAACAATTATTCTTCATATTTGTCTTGCAGGAATTCAAGGTCAAGTAAGTTTTATGTCAGTGCATCTGTTTGAAGAAACAGATCAGAGAACATCCGATGCAAAAAGAATCAGTGGTGCGTTTGAACCGAAAAAAAGCATATGTATACATTTCATTCTTAGTTGATATCGTGTTGTCTTTTCTTTCATTTTCCTTTGGTTCATGGCCTAAAGAGTTGTATGTCAAATAGAGAAGCTGGGTAAACTGTATCATCACTCTAACTTTCAATGTATTAACAAAGCGTTTTACTATGATTAAGTTACTCCAGGATTCTCTATAAATTCACCAACCAGTTCATAAGAGTTGTTATTATGATGAATATGGCATATACGTTTGAATATCATATGTAAATGAAGATGAAATCATTGTTTCTTAGTATTGAAAAAAGGCGTTTGTTACTCCGATGCATTTATTAGTTCTTAGATTACTTAAATTACAACTTGTTACTTACCGGTACTCGGTATTAGCTCCATTTGATCGGTACAGTTACCACTACAAGCCATACCGGCATCTTTATATGAGTGTGGTTTTGTACACTTGAAAAACGCTGAAACCATAAGAACCGTTAGTTAAAAGAGTAACATCAAAGCAGTGGCATTACGAATATTTGCTACTAGTATAATAACTGATCCACAACGTCAAAGTAATGAGATGAATAGTTAGAACTACTTTCAGTTATTCTACTTACCAACGCTTTCCGCCATCGTAGAATGAATGCAAATACCAAGAAGGAAACAATGGATGATAGACGAAAACTGAATTTCATTCATCTTTCCTCAATGTTTAGTACAACGCATTTATACAGTAATATGTTTTCTGGATAACTCCTTGTTAATTTCATCAAAGTACTAAGTAACTGTTAACATCTTCGTGTGGCTACACAGACATATCGTCTGAAGGAACAACTCACATGATTAACGTTCAGCGTTACTGTTAAGAGTCGATTCGCCAAAAACGAGAAAGAAAATGAAAAGCGTTATTGATCGAAAAAAATTGATGTCGTTTTCGTATACAGAATGGAGTCTTCTTCTTTAGAACTATGAGCACAGACACAATATTAACAATCTCTATATAATATAAAATCAATAAATAGACCTAATTCTTTTCAATTGAAATAATTTGATATTTATTAATTTTTAAATTTGTGATTAGTGAAATTGTAGCATGAAATCAAGAACCATTACACTAGAGCACCAGGTACCTGCCACTCAAACCATATCCCCTTGTGGAAATTTTGCATCAGAGCGAAAAGCAGTGCAGTGTCGCGTGGTTCGTTCTCTCTGTTTTAGTGACTCTGTCCTTGCCTCATTCCTCCGGGCGTATGACAAGCCATTTTACTTTTTATTCAATATTTGATGATATCAACAATTTGTTCATGCTATCAGCAATTATGTGCCAATCAAGAAGTCGTTTGGCTTATGTTTTGTTCAAATTAGATTAAAGACTATACAATTAAGATTGTTTCCTCTGAACCACTACCACTTGAAGACAATTGAAACGACGTATCAATGTCCATAACTTTGCAAATACCTCAGAGCTTGTCGGGGACACAAAGACCCTTACCGGACAGTGGCCCAATGGATCACAAAAGGTCCCCTAGCATCGTTTAAAGTAGGATTTCTTTCTGTTCGCTTCGCTCACAGTTTTGGTTGTGCGCTTATCAGCCAATATCATCTGGAACTATTGTTCTCAAAGTTTTCTTTAAAAGCCCCGTTTCCCCCCCCCCCCCAAAAAAAAATATCATTTCCTTATATCAAAAATTCATTTTCTGATATCAAAAAAATATAAAGTCCCTGATGAAGTCCACGAGACAACCCCCCCCCCCCCCCCCCACCAAAAGCTCTGAGTGATATACGAAATTTGGGGCACCAGCATGAAACTGCTAGTTTTTCTCAAATGCGACTCCGTCTGGTGACACCGAACTTGTTGGAAGACCACTTTGCCGAACACTTCTATGAACTCCGAGTTTGAATGCCGAAGCCCTACTTTTGCAGGGGTGCAGTTCTTAAATTAAATATATTATCCAGAATGCTGTGCCAAATCACTAGTGGTTCTCGTGAAAGATAGGGTGTGTATCTTACTTTAAAGGGAAAAGACAGCCATCCCATGTCTGAATTGATATACCCCCCCCCCCATGCTAATTCATGTATGTTTCTTTTTAATCATGTGACAATGTTTTTCTGTTAATGAATTGTTAAATTTATGCAAGATAACTCCTAGGATTACCTGTAATACCTGTGTTGTGAAACATCATTAAAGATTCTAAAACCATTTAATATGTAGTCAAATGATATTCAAAAGTAATGTTGTGGCGACTGATTATGTCCTTTGAAGCGCATGGTAAGTACTGTCGTTCCAGGAACGTCATGACTATGGTTTAATTTGCAGATTTTCTTCCGCATATAAATTAAATGAAGGTATAATACTATAAGTGTAGTACAAATCTGAGTGAACACTGTGTGTGGTACAGAATATGAAAGACAAAGAATAATATAAACAAGTGTCCGTATTAAACAAACATTTCAGTAGAATTAGACTAGTAGGAGTCAACGTAAAAGCGCCCCAATGGCCGGAAAGCAAGACAGACCTAGACCCGATAGTCCCCGAGTCTATGTAAACTAAACTCACCATCCCCACCCCCCCCCGCCATCCTTCCCCTCCACTCTCGATTTGGATCATGTTATATCGTCGGTAATAATGCTCAGTGTCAGACTTCGAAGCTAATGCACAAATTATACTTTAACTGGAAGTTCCAGGGCCATTTTAACTTACTGTTATGTGGCGGAGGCAAATGTCCCCTAGCCTTACAAGTTGTCGCCAGTGATGATATTTGATATGTTGTGAAAATCAATCACATTTTTTCTTCGAATATGTACATGCCCCTAGGTTTGGAATCCCTGTTATTGCTCCATATATATTTGAAAATGCATTGTTTCCAGGCTGACTGATATTACCACCCCACCCTAAGAATTTAAGATCCGTGGAACTCATCCTCACTATTCATCCTCACCACTCAACAGTCTTCCCTCCCAAAATCGAGCAGCTGTTTGGCCAATGTTTTGTTCAAACTAGATAATAGGCTATAGAAATAAGATTGTTTTTTCGAACCCAATATTACTTGACATTGAATGTCCATTAATTTGCTTGTCGGGGCCACATAGACTCTTACCGGACAGTGGCCCAATGGATCACAAAAGGTCCCCTAGAATCTCTCTCATGAGTATTTTTGTTCTGTTCGCTTCGCTCACAGTTTATTGTTGTGCGCTTCTTAGCCAATATCATCTGGAGTTATTGTTCTCAATTTTTTAAGGCCCCGAATTACCCCAATAGAAAACACTATCCTTATCACTGAGCCGTCGATACGATTTCTTCTTTAAACCTAAGCGCACACCCAGTGCTATTGCGGACTTCACTTGCCACTATACTGCAGAGCTTCCGGGGCTTCGCCACCTGGACCCAGATAGGGTCATGGCCCCTACATGACCTTCACTCAACTAAGGTGGTCCCGTGAACCTTAGCTGCTTGGGCGCCGCTAAGTTCTACCTTCCACGTACCACCTGATAAAGGTTGCCCCCCACCATTCGATCGATCATTTGTGAATCTCCCGCCACCCCCCCCCCTTAACACTAAACAATCCTTAACAAAGGTTATACCCTATGCGGGTAGCCAAGTCTGTCCACTGTACCACATCATTAGCTATGATTTAAAGTATAACATTTAGGATAACTCGTTCAATAATTTGTTTGCAACAAGCGCGCAAAAATTATCATACCAAATATTGTAAGTGTTCAATACAAAACACGAAGTTATCTCACAAGCCCTTTACAGAAGAAAAAGAATTAGAAGTATACGAAAGCGGAATCCAGTACTATGTAAGTAATGGAAAATATTGCATCTTAATACACATATTTTTACATTGCTTTGAAAAATTGCTGTCTCATTGAAATTTTCACGTATAATCACACCGATCTCTTTTCGTTTCTTATCAAATGATTTCTTTCTTTTCCACCATCCCATGGAAAGGGTAGGGCCCCTGGCTAGTCTTTTGAAGTGTGTGAATGAGTGGGAGTGTGCGTGTGTGCAGGGGGGGGGGGGTATTCTTCCACCTCTTCTTCCGGCATCATTGACAATGCGCAAAGTCACTGGAGTGTTGAATACAAGTTGCTCAATTTTGAACATGAGAATGACGGTCGTATAGCGTCCTCAAACTGCAGTGAATGATGAGTGCATGAGAAGGTTAAAAGTTGCAAGTTTCCTTTTTTGTAAAACTAATCAACCCCTTTTAGTTGTTGCGATTAAGAATAAAGAGGGGTCAGAAACTCCTTTCAGGAACCATTGAATGCTGAATGGTCATTTTAAAGGTATTATTTCGTAAGACAGAATATCACCATGGTATTTCTCGGCACGCTCTTGAGTGTGCTGCATGGTATTTTAAGTAGTGCTTCGTGCTGAGACCTATATTGAATGTTTCATTTATAATGCAATAGCCTAACAAATGATATTAAGCCTTTTGACAATTGGCTGTACCATGGGGTAGGGGCACAGTCTCTCTTCCCTTGCACTCTTATGCCCCATAAACCCGCATATTTTGGTAGAAAATCGATAGGCCGTACACCAACATCAACCATGTGACGGCGGTGCTGGTCCCAGGCCTGCCGACAGGAATAGGAGTTCCGACGGATCGAAAACTGTTATATTTTGTCTTCTTCGTGCAAAGGATACCTAAGTACTTTCATCTGGTGCAGGTATGGTTTCGAAAGGCCCAGCTTTCCCAATTTCAAATATGTGTACGTCAGAGACCGAAAAAATGTCTAGCCTACTATAAGTTAATCTTACACACTCAAACCTCTGTCGAATGCTATGATAAAAAGGAGTAAGTTTGTTTAAAGGTCAGCACTATCACTGCTAATGGCTGCGTCGATCCGTTGTCAATTTCTTTTAGCCTCAAGAAAATGTTTTGCCTTAGAGGCGTTGCTTTTTTTATTTTCTATACCTCTCGAAAGAATCAGTGAAATCTGGGCAAGAACGGCCCGTGCTTCTCCTTTAGAATCATTGGATTTACCAAATGGCATAAGTTTATATATATATATTGCACTGAACTAGCGATATTATCTTGTAAAACGTCTAAGACCCACTTGTACTTCCGACTTTGCGGCGTTGTTGCTATTGTGGCGGTGGTGGCGCTTGTCTTCAATAGTAACAAGAAACGTTCGATCGTTACACTTGAATCGCTGATATCAACAAATGAATTGTTAATATCAACAACAACATGTACTAGTGATATTTGCAATTCATTTGTTAATATCATTAAATAATTACTGATATCAATGGTTATGTTGATATCAGCAAATAATTTGTTGAATCAGAAATTCATTTTCGGTTATCAGCAATTATTTGTTGATATCAGCAATTACTCAACAAATAATTGCTAATAATTATATTGAATAAAATGGTAAACGGCTTACCATACGACCTCCATTTTCTACTGGCCTTGCCATCATGAATCCAGTCTTCCCCAATTATTTTCGCGAAGTTTCTGATACTGTTTCTGTTACATTATTGGACGAACTTTTCTATCAATTTTACATGTTAAGCATGTTGCCTACTTTGACCGGAATTGGACACTCCATTTTCAACCTTTAAGCCTGCCGTCTGATTTTACCACATTTAAGTCTCCTTATGTAGATGGAACTCATTAACTTTCCAGAGCCAACACCCGTTCTGGAAAGCAAACTCGCCAACTTCTCAGTAACCAAAATAGCCAAATAGCGAGCGTAGCCATTAAGTAGCGATCATGGTATCTCCTTTTATCACTCACTTTTAATTTCATTGATATTACAGCAAGGGAGCAAAAGAATTATCTTAATTCATAT
>KN883577.1:113523-130207 GCA_000934455.1 Apostichopus parvimensis | reverse complement strand
TTCAAATACCCTCCCGTCCCCGATATAAAAGAGAAACAGCTTTAAGATATTACACACCTGCAAAAGTGTTTTTGATACTAGATTATACTTGAAACGTTAAATAGATTTTGAAGAAGAAGAAGAAAAAGAAGAACTAGACAGACAGACAGACAGACAGACAGACAGACAGACAGACAGACAGACAGACAGACAGACAGACAGACAGAAAGACAAGCAGACACTCACGCACCCACAAGGAACTTCAAGTGGAAACGTACGAAAACTTGGAGCAGGCTGCACGTAAATCGCTGGCTTCTATGAATATATTTAGAAGGGATATTAGAGTGGATTAACAATGCGAGAAATTTTCTCCATCATCAGGTCTCAACCACATCTTAATATCATTTTGTACGGTTATTATATTCTACTTTTTTAATTAATTTGGTGATATTTTAGGACTTAATCTGGAGACAGCAGAATGAATAATGTCAACATACGACAATTCAGCTGAAAATGCTGTTGTCGTTTTTTATAACAATTAGATCAAGTAAACCTACAGAATATTGTTGTTGTATGATACTTTAAGAGATCAAAGTTTTATATTCTGCACTATTATACATGACAGCTATATATAGCAAATAAGTTAAATTTATCAGGGCGGAAGAAGGTATGTATTTGTGTGTTAGGTGGGCGCTGTGCAGAGGTGCGTCATAAAGCGCGCTGGTTGTGTAATGCTATTGTCATTTGTTGTACGGGTACTAAACCAGACTCGGATAGCGGTAATCATAATTGCATCCACCGATGGAATAGAATGACATGGTAACGTTTCATATAACATCTTTGCATAGATTTCGACAACAAATTAAAGAACATTGAAGAATTGGAAGTATATGGAAAGTACACGTACCTTAAATAAATAAATAAATAAATAAATAAATAAATAAGCACAAATAAGTTGGCTTTCCTTTATTACATATCCAACAATAGACTGAAATAGTGTTACTAAAAGCCAATTTTTAACGTAAAAGTGTTACTGAACAGTGAACTTCTGAAGTGCTCGTAGTGAAAATCTCCTGCCGTAAAAGTCTGAACAAAATAACACAGGTTGACAGAAAAGGAACCTTATCCGCAATCAACAGCCACTTTAATTATGCATTTGTTTAATTTTTCAGTGTAACGTAAAGGTTTCAACGAATAAGGTACTAGTCAATATATCAAACGTGTTCCGACAAAACAGTGGGTTATATAGGCCATTAAGTGTCGGTCATATCCTGTGCGATTTTACATTCTAGTTTTTTTTTTTTTGGAACCTTTACATTATTCATCAGAATGTAATCCCACTGACTTGCAGAAGTATTACAATGGCCACCAGAACTCGTGACATTATATCGATACCAAGGCTTGATCAATGACGTTTACGGAGCGCCATTTATTTCAAAATTATCCAAATTGGAATCGTTATGTCCAATTGAGATCATGGTAACGAAAACGAAATAAATTTGTTCAAAATGATATAAATATGTCCAAAACGAAATCGACGTATCGAAAACAATACCCAGTACAATGATTTTAATTTTGGAAAATTTCATTTCATTTTGAATACGTTGATATTCGTTTTCGATATGTCGATGTCACTTTGAACATAACGATGTCAGTTTAAATACTTTTGGAACAAACGGCGCTCCGTAGACAAGTAAAATAACATACAGTTCTTAGAAAAAATGGAAAGCATCAATAGATTTAGGGTATAACTTGAAGGACGCCACCAATAGAATATCATACTCTAGTACATAATGTGCATGATCTCTTTTATAGAGTAAACTGATTCACTGCAAACGAGAACGACAAATAAAGACTAAATAAATGAAAATATATGCAAAAGCTACAATAAAAAGGCATAGATAAATACTACTCCAACGGCCTTCCAAAGATCGATGGACGATACCACAACGGACCTGAAACCCCCCACATTATTAAGACCAAAAGTCACATCGGACAAAGTTGCTTCAATTATGGTGATGTAATCCTCACGTAATGTAGAATACAACATATCATAAAAGAATACTTATAATAGCTCACGAACACTCCTGGAGGGGATAAGATGTTTATAACTACAAGGTAACGAACATAGCCTAGGCCTACATTCCATACAACTGCGCATGGTAATGGAGCTTACCCTAAATGGTTAGCAACGCAACAGTAAAACGCAACTTGAATAATTTTAAGCGATACGTAAATGACCTATCATATACTAGACCGTATTTCTCACCGACGTTTTGTGGTCATATAACGTTCCCGCATCTAAAAGGAATAGATGTAATTCAACTTATATTATATAAACGATTAATACGGCTTAATATATATATGCTTTAGGTGTAAGTGTCGCAATGCTGTTGTTTTAAGTAACGGCGATCAAAACCCGTCGGGCGCCCTCCCTTTACCTCGCATCCTACACTGCAGCATCCTTGGTCAATATGTTAAAATGATCAACAGAGAGCCGGTTAATTTGCTGTTCAAATAAACTATTGTAAAAGAAATTACGTTTTACTCAATGTATACTATGGATTAATGGGTGTAATCTAATAGTATACAGCAGTATACTACAAATTATAACTTTTATATATTGAACGAAACTAATACTTGTATCTTTATTTAAGGGATTGGTGTGGGGTGGGGATGAGGCTTGTTCCCTATTGTTTGTTATATCATAAAACTAGCGTATCTTCTTCGAATAAATTGGTTTACTCAGTTTTCTGGAGACCCCTGTACATCCCCGTGATAGTTTAACTCCTTTCGTGTGGTCAACAAGAAAGGATATCCTTCAAACTGAAGTCCACCTACAAGTTTGTCCACTACTTGTAACTAACGAACTACGATGAGCAAAATAGCACTTCATGATAAATGACGGCCCTAGTTTAAAACTCAATGCCATTTTTATCTATATATATCCTTAAAAGCATCATTTCGTTCAATATTAGCAGAATAGCGCCTCATCAGGCTACGTATTTAGTGGACGGTGGCTGCATGCATGCCTGTCGCAAAGAGTATTTCGACCCTCTGGCCATAGGCAAGGATTCACGCACGCCACCTAGAACGCTTGTGGTCGAATTGACCGAACATCTTCGCATCCTCCTGGGTTCTTTTGCGACATCAAGGGAGACATGGACACGGGATCCTAAGCCACAAAAAGTGCCATATACCACCACCGGAGCGTTATGAACCCCAGTGTGTCTTGAACCCTAGGACGCTTGAAGCAACCAGCAGAGCAAGATCGAGTCTTTCATCTGCCCCCTGTAGTACTGGCCACCACGTCAGCTAGTAAAAAGCTTGTTTGAATTAATTCATAAAGATTTCTGAGAGGAGTATGCGAAAGGGCAAATAGGTGTTGCACAAACCAACTCTAATTGCATTCGATCAAGGAACACCAGTCCACAATTCTACCCACGTAACCACCAGACTAGTTACTACTTAAGTAGCTTAATTTTATCTTGACGGTTTTCAAATGTATATTCATTGCAATTACATGCTCTATATCCAAACAACCTTCCTCACATTAACACAATCGATAATAAATTTTAACGCACAATAAACTTACAGTTTTTGTTTATTTCAAACAATCGGTTGTCTTGTCTTGCCTGTTCTTAACAGCCTGTTGCTTTTCAAGTTTTCTTTCTTTCTTTTTAGTTTTACTTCTTACTCTTTTGAGGTGTTATTTGTTGTGTTCTCGCCAGCACTTTAGTTTCCTTTTAAAGGATCAATATAGTTATTCTTACAACACACAGGAAAGGTGTAATGTTTTCTTTGAAAGTGCTACTTAAAGCGTACAATAGGCTTACACTTAAATGCCATAGATGACTTCGTAACAAGAACAATAATAAAGACAAACGATCTTCGATAAGTTGCAAGGCCTTTGGTTGATTTGAAGCACACGTATTTAAAAATCAACCTTGATTTCGTTTGAAAGATCTCTGCAATAGGCTCACGCAACAATGCTATTGATGACTTCAAATTACGCATACTGGATAACGTTAAGGATGAGATACCTGGAATGCTGTTTTACTTAAACGAACTAGAAATGTTTTGGATGTGAATTGGCATAAGCCTACCCCCTCACAACCATACTCTATCCAGACAGAGAAAAGCTCGAGAAAATTCTAACATTCAATGAAAAATATCTAGCCACATGCTTCAAAATAAGGCTTGGAGATATAATAATCGAAATTTGGAAAAGTCATAGTCGAAAGTTGGACAATATAGTTGAACGCTTCAAAAAAAAAAAAATGAAATTGTGAAATAAACAATGTCTAAATAATTTGTATGAATAGAATCAAGAGAAAGGTCGAAATAAATTGAAATCTTGATTGACAATTCAAGGAAAAAAATTGTTGAATGTTTGAGAAAAATACAAACTCCGAGGAAAAAATTGAAATTTTGAGTCAAATTTTGAGTCAAAAGAATCGAAACTTTTAACAAGATGTTGAAATATTTTACGTCTCATCTTGGTCACAATATCCCTTTAATTATTATCCTCCATTTAATGGAAACAATTCACCTGAGGCGCGATTCTTTTATGATCAATCATATCATATAATGCAGAAAGGAGTTATTTCTGGCGTTTTACAAAGCCTTTACAATAGTTAGGAACCACTCTAGGAGGAATGTACTTTTCTGCAGGCAACCATGATATTGACTAATTTTTACGTATTTTTATACGAGATTTCCAACTAAGCAATATTTGTTTGTGCCCTCATAAACGAACCGTAACAATAAGGCAGCTATACACGCATTGGTGCTCCCATGGTTGTGAACAGATGCGGCTTTTCAGATGAGGTAGCTATTCCCAAAGTGAACGTCCTAGTTTTCAAACTATATTTTTGTCGCCGCTATGTACAAGTCATTTTACAGCAGCGATGCATACTGTTATCACAACCGCATGGTCAAGACATACTCTCTACCCTTCCCTACCCTACCCTACCTTACCATACCCTACCCTACCTTACCCAACCCTACCCTACACTACCACTCCCTACCCCAACGTATGAATAAATGTGCAACCCATTATGTGCTACCAACATGCCTACAATTTAACAACTTACAACACATAAGTGTAATACCTCAGTCTCCTTAAAATTGTTGGTGCCCCTCCAACTCAGAATTCATGGCTGTGTGCCTCTGTGGGGAATATAATTCACACCTCGTATACAAGTATTCAAACACTGTTTCTCGTTGTAAAAGTGATTCTCATTAACGCCGCAGCCAGTATAATTATATCGTTTATTTTATTTGTTTTTTTCATAACATATATACAACAAATGTAGCGAATACAGAGAGTTATGGAATGTGAAAGTGAGTGTATCAAGAAACCCTTGTATACTTATCTAGTGATACACTCCATGTACATAGAGTACACAAATAACTTTCAAAAAGAATTAAGAGAAGAACTAAGAAAAAGAGAAGAAAAGAAGGAAGGAAGGAAAAGAAAAGAAAGAAAGAGGAAAATATCAGTATAAGTTGAAGTAAAATCTCTTTAATTTGTATACGAATAAAGTATGCGCTTACAAGCTCTACCTTCCAATCTCCATCTATAGTGCGTTGTTTACCACACGTCCCTGGTTCCAGTGGGAGAGAGCAATCAGTCACAACGATGTAAACATTTGAACAATGGGTGACTACTTGGCCTGATGAGATGGATATTAGGTCCGAAGGATGGGTAGGAGGGGGTGAGGTGTGGGGGTATGGGGGGAGGGGTGAACGGCCCTTCGGAACGTGGTCAACACAGTGGCCGGGGAAATGTGGAACAAAGACACATGATGCATTATCATATACTTAAAAATCAACATTTATTATTTTCTAAGACAACAATTGTTAACAACTTAACATGAAAGCTTTCATAGGCTTCGTCACTTATTGATCCATTCACTACAAATAATCAAAGATTCAGAATCAAATCAAATTCAAGGAATAGATGAGGAGAGATATGTAATAGTTTTAAAGAGTTAATAATATCGTTAATGATAGGATAAGCATAACAATAAAGTAAAACAAGTTTGAACTTAATTTTCTTAAAGGAGACACAAACCTAACCATCATTATCTGTCCAAGTGATGGAGATGGCTGTGGTGAAAAAAATCCCGCAAACAGCTACGAAAAATATTACATTTTCGGAGATATCATCGACTTAATATTTCTTCACCTACAAGGCTGAAACTTGATCAAGTCTAAATGATATGTCACCGAACCACATGCTTCAGTTCCCTATGTTTATCGGTATTTATCACACTTAATATTTACTTTCTATAATGGAAATGGAATTTTAAAAATGTTGAATATTAAACATATTGAAGCTCTTAATTAACATGACCTAAAGGTGACATTCGTTTCAATGTCAACATTCTACTTTGAAAATATGAAATATGAAAAAAGAAACTCTAAACACAAAGTATAAGGTAAATATAGATCCTAGCGGCATTATGATATCACAGATGTACAAAAACTACATCTCCCAAACGCGACTTTTAAACTTGGGACATCTCTAAAAGAAAAAAACAAAAAAAAACAACAACTTTTGAGCCTTTTTAGAGAGATGTTTATCACAAAGCTCTCAATCATATAAGCTGAAATATGACAGTTTGGCTGGTGTCTCTATTAACGAAAGAGTTACACAATTTTCTCGTATGTAAAAGTGAAGACTTGAAGTTATTTAGTAATGAAATGCCTTCTTTCCTTTTCTCTAACATTTGAGGTATCTAATCGTATCTACTTATTCGCTAATGACTTATTTGTCCTCGAGATTTTGGATCGGCAAGTCAAACTTAACGTTATCATTAAAATTCGTCTACAGCTTTAATATTGAAAACCGTGATATTATGAAAAGTTAACGAAATGTTCGTTTCAAATTTAAACTACCAAGTAAGTATCAT
Source organism: Apostichopus parvimensis (assembly GCA_000934455.1). Taxonomy (NCBI): domain Eukaryota; kingdom Metazoa; phylum Echinodermata; class Holothuroidea; order Aspidochirotida; family Stichopodidae; genus Apostichopus; species Apostichopus parvimensis. Next base: position 123,308 of record KN883577.1, on the reverse strand, counting down.
TAATACCAAACGGAGCTTGCTCCTCAATAAACACTGTCTATGTCAAAACGAACACTTCTAGAGAAGTATATAGGCTAACTTTAATCTTTTGGATGACTCTAATTCCGCGACATGTCCAGATAATTGTTGGTACCAAAACACGTTACATGATATCACACCCTTTCACGCAAGATAAACTAAAAGTAAAGATTTCGGTCTCTAAATCTCACTAGACCTAAGAAATGCCAGAAATATCAAATGTGGAAACAGAAAAGCAGAAATTTAGAAGTGTATATGAAGACAGTTCACCCTCAATATTGACATTGACTCTATTGAATGCACGAGAGCGTTATAAGAAAGTTAAAACGTGAAGGGGCTTCTCTCTTCAATTTATATTAAAACTGTTCATGGTTATAAAACAAGATTTTCATATTGTGCTTGTGCAACTGTAACTCCATGGTTGTAGCCTACATATCAGCAATGCACTGAAGGATAAAGTGTTCCATGCTAATGCTTTTGGCAAACACTCCACTCTGCGGTCAATTGCTGTGTTTTGTTACGTTAGGAAAATGAATCAAGCCATTTTATCATACATGAAAACAAATTGAGTGTTTTATTAAAACAAATCAAATAGGAAAGTGTGTACACCATTTGCATTACTATGCAACAGCAATAACGGCTTAATATTAAGAATCTTTTGAAGAACAATGTAAATAGAATATAATAATCAGCGTATTTTATCTTGATAAAACTACCCATGCAAGAAATGATGTCAGGTTCATGCTGACGACGCGGCTGATACCATTCGACCAAACGAAGTGAGAATGAATAGGATAATTATTGTTACCAGTGCCGCTAAATGGAAATACAGAATGAATTGCGGGTATGACACACTAGAAATATATCTTGCTGGACTATTTAGATTGTAGATGTAAAATATGCGGGCCGAATAGATCCGGACATAATAAAGAAATAACATGCTATTTGTAATTGATATATGATCTGTGCCAATAATCAACAATATGTAAACAGGCCTACTGCATAGTATACACTATGTCCTATCAGGGAGTTGTTATGGAACAACTCTCTGGTCCTAAAGATATTTAACACATGGGCGAATTTATCATTCTTGAAGGGTGTCAAAGAAAATGGTGCACTGGACGTTAACAATTTTATTACCGTCTTGTGCTTGTCCATCATTTGAATCAGCGAGTCCTTTGTGGTCGGTTGGTCCGCTATACCAATATAGATAAAAGCAAAAGCAAATCAGTTTTCAATTTAGCAATAATTACCACAACAAATTTACCATTAGGTTTAAGTTGTAGCTAGCCTTTAGACCAATCTATGCCAAGTCTCTATTATTCTATTTCTCTTACTCCCGTTTGACCCCCACCCGCGTTGACTGTCGGTGAGGGGATCGCTATTTCACAAGTTTAGAAGTGTCATCAACATGTTGGGCAATGTTAAATAGGAAAGTACGTTATATTGCAACAGGATTATGCCAAGATTCATGTTTTATTTTACATTATACACCTAACCAGGGGCGTTCATCGATCCGTTTCCAGGATTGGAGGGACAAAATGTCAGATGCAAACGCTCCATGAAAGCAAATAAACTTTATCAGAAGCAGAAACAAATTTGTTGTACGTTGCATATATTTCGTTTACCCCCTCCCCTCCACCCCACCATCTTCCCTTCGTACTTGTTTCCAGGGAGCAAATTAGTTGTACGTGGATATTTATTTGTACACAATAGTTATAACTTTGGTTACAATATCAAACAGAAATATTTATTTCTAAATCTGCGAAGAATTATAACTTGAATAAACTGTTGTCATTAATAGGAATAAAAAAAAAAACACATTTAAGAGGACTTTTGGCTATATTTATGCATTTCCTATAGCAACTGATGGGGCAATATCATACCACCCTCAGTTCTAACCGTGGGGAGGTGAAGGGGGGGGGGGTAGTGACGCCTCTGCTCCTTAGTAACGAAGACCCTGTATTTACATACCAATATAGCAGAAAATATCATCAGAAGAATATTATATTTCGGTGTGCTTATCACGAATAACTTCAATGTGCAAAGAGGTATAGGCTATACTAGCCTATAAAGTGATTGAATGGATTCTGTAAAACGTATGCAACGATCTCATAAAGCTAACTTTTCGTAATAATTACTGAGTATATAGAAACGATATATTGGCAAATCGTCGCTATGGTAACAAAAAGGTATGTCAATGAAAATCACTTATGAAAATTACTTTGTATTATAAACAAAGTACGTTACACATGAATAGAGTTACAAACTCCAAGTTTAGTGCTTTTTAACGATATTTTATTAATATATATGATGGTTCATATATAGGACTTATAAGAGTTTTGCCTGCATGTAAATGTAGCTGCTTGTGATGGTTAAGGGCCAGAGAAAGAAATATGTAGCGTAGCTATATAGGTTATACAATGGCCATGCATATCAGCAACGCCCCCATTTCGCATACGTTTTTCGGTACAAGAAAACCGAAGTTGACGCTTATTTTGCAAGTTTCTATGCTTCATTACTGACATAAGATTGTGTTACAAGAAAATCCTTCTCTGTTTGGTTAAATGGTGAGTTAATTGCTAAAAACAAGCAGTTACTTGAGAGCCAGATCGGGCCCCGAAAAATATATGCCGCAGGGTCAATTTTTGAAAGTTTTCTTACGCATATTATGAAAATGAGTATATAAATAATTCTCTCCCATATTTCACACGAGCCCTTTATAAACCCCCGGATCTCCTTCCAACCCCATCTCGTTAATTTCTGTCAAGTCACGTTTTTCTTAAATATTTTTTTCTTCCGAATCCCTTGCTTGAATTGAAAAGAATCAAGTGCAGTAATGAGGATGCCTGGTCTTACACTGAGCTATTTTTAAAAATCGCTGTTACTTTTACTGGTGAAATTTCCTATTGCCTATACATTCTAACTGTTGCCATTTCTTTTACAGAAATCAATTAATTCGTTGATGCTGTGTTATGCTGAACATTTAGTAAAGACAATTAAACGCAATGCTAACATAGTCTACAAATTTAAGAACTAACTACCTTTTGGTACAGGGAAATAGAACACCTGATCTGTTTTGTCTTTCGAACTCAAAGATAAAACATCAAAGTTGTCAATTTTTTTTCTCCCGCAGAAGTGTCCGCTGAACTTACTGTTTTTCCCTTACTGACTGCAAGTAACATCATAGATAATGAATAAAAACTTGTATTGCCCTTATTAACACATTTATTCGGAATGTAACAACATATAACTTAAAACGTATAGATTACAGATGTTGGCCTGCAGGGAGAAAACCCCACACGAAGGGCATGCAGATGAGTTTGTAAGTATGAAAGTATGAAAAGAATGGTACACTAACTTATGCAGAATGTAAAAACAAGAACAAACCCAAGACCGAAAAATCAGATAACTACAAGAACTATTGGAAAACAACATCCCCTCTTGCAAATAATAGGCGGTTGTTAATCGAAAAGACTTTAAAGGGACTCGTGAACTAACTGTAGTAAAATAATTCAGGCAAGATTGCGTGCATGGTTTATTGTAAACACCACGAAAACTTGTGAACACATAGATTGCAAACACTTATAGGTAATAGGCAAGTAAATACACGATATGTATTCATGTCAAGGACATGCTGAAAAACATGGTGTTACACATACGAAGCTCAGTAACAATGTGTGTATATCTAGCACTGGTTTTTTTTGTACCACTGTATAGTCTCCAGGCTATCATTTTTGTCCCAAATTATGCAAGAATTTCGACACTGCCTCATATCTTTCGACATATATCCAAAATGTATAACACACACTCAAAATTGTTTACCGACGAATAACACGATTTCTAGAGTTAAAGTGATAAAATGTTTAAAGTAAAAATCGTTGAATGTTCTACCATCCAACTCTTGTCCGCAAAACAGGGAGATATTGTCCAACTTCCCTACTCCTTTATCGGGCATCAAACAGGTAAGTTGTGGAAATTCGTTGCCAAGCAACAATGCATTGAGAAACATCCCTGTTGCATTGATCAACTTTATATTAGACTTACATCGGCGTTTTGTGCTCACTTTGTTGAAACGAATGCAAAAGTCAACGTTGTAGCGCGATAGGAAACATTTATGTGGTGACAAAGCACGGCAAAAAGACGTTTCCCAGCCCACGTGATCACAAATTGACCAATCCATCGGTCTCGGATAGGAGCTCCACAAATCATCCCTAATGGATCTCCATTCGTCTTGAACTCGATTGTCATCCTCTCCGTCGGGGCACACTCCCTGTGAGATCTGGAAAGCCAGTACGCCACTTCCGTCTTGTATTCTCACAATTCCTGCGTCTTCTGTTATGTTATCGACGCGAGTGGCCTCATTGAGTAAAGGGTTTAAAATGGGCTTCTGGCTGTCAGTGAACATGCGTAATAATAAATTAACACGTGCCCCATCTTTACTCGCGAAGTTAAAAGAAACAGCCAGACAAGTCGAAAGGAGTTGTTTCGAACATTCTCGTGACAATCATCCTCGTCGAAATGAACATCGGTTGAAAACGTACCATACATAATAATACCTATATGGCACTATGTGACGTCACCCCGGGTATAGGGTTGGTAACTACGTTTAGGGGAGATTCTGTGGAGTTGAAGATAATGAATAGAATAGTTGATGCATGTTGCCGCAGGGACAAGATAAAAAATATACATCATACCACCCACAGGGACAAGATAATAATAAAAAAAACATTTATTTACATCACACCACCCTGGAAGTACCACAGAAGTTGAAAACTGAAGAAAAAATGGCACAAAAGTACTTAAATCGGCATTTATCTTTAATTTTGGGTACCATTCTGGATAACTCAATACAATTGTCAAAAACAAACATTTGTTGTCACTTAACTTCTTCAAAATTTTAATTGATAATAGAAATATGAAATTCAAACGAAAACATTGAGAGACGATTCAGTCCTATCTCAATAACATAACATTATTGGTTTTGTTATAAAGACGAATGTTTTTTACTTAATAGAATCTTAGAACTTTAATCCTCTTGGTTTTCAAATTGAAACTCCCAAATTTATTTACACAGCTACAATAAAAAAAAACGTGTCTATGCCAAACAGATAATTTCCTTTGATTTAAATTCTTAGGCATAATGTGACACTATATAATCCTTACAAGTGACGTGTCAACATAAAACTTAAGTAAGGTGCTTTTGTTATTTATCCAGCACAAATTCCATTTTACTTTATATAAACACTGTCGCACATATTGGTTATAAGAAACTATAACGTCGGCCTTCGAAACAAATCTGTAATAGAAATGACATAATGAAAGTTAAATATCGTTTAATATAAAGAAAAATACGAAATGATTTGTAAAGTTCACAGTACAAGTTAACGTTCCCTTCTCTTTATATTAATTTGAATAAATTTGTATGAACTTGGAGTAGCGTTCTAGGCAATATATTATTATATTAGAAAAATAAGCATGTGTTTCATTGTAGGCTATTTTCTGCCCATGCAGTAGTCGCAGTCAACGATACTTTTTATGTAATACTTCGCCTTGTTTCTGTTTATTTCATAAAAGCCCATACTTATTGCTACATTTCCCCGATGGGAAGATTATATGACTTTTCCTGAAATAGTGAAAAGAAACAAATAGAAGCAAATCCTTTTCCAGATTACATATTTTCTTCACAGTTGTTTCCAGAAGGGAACTAAACAATTTGAACCACAAACTCAAACTGAAGTGAAAAAAAATATCTATAGTTACTTAATCTAGGCCTAATTGAAATGGATCATATCTGTGTTATTAATGGCTTGCAGGTTGATATATAAAATTGATGTACCAGCATATAACTATTTGTGAAACGTGGTTAGTTCGGACTGGCTTATTACTACAATTGTGCTTGACCTTCAATAAAATCTTTTGAAGAATTTGTATCACATAATAAAATATTTATGCAATATATCTACCTTCATTATTCCTAGTTTTCTTACTAATTTGCTTTTGTTTCAGTGTCTTAGAAATTTAATATAGAGCGACGTAGCTCAGTTTCGAAATCTGGTCTGGTTTTAATTTAGACATAAAATACGGTACTTGGACATAATTATATTTGCGGTACAATTTCATTAGTTTAAGGTAATTAACCAATTTGCTTATGTAACTGTTTGTATTTCCTTCAAAACGCTTTAATTATGTAATCAATTGCGATGTCAATAGTTCAAAAGTAGTCACAAAGAAAAAAATGAAACGTGACAAGGGATTTGAAAATTCGGAAGGATATGCAATGACATAAATTCTCTTTAAAGCGTGATTGCTACCAACAATGGCGCCGATTTTGGTCCTAAATATTGGTACCTTTAGAGCCAGTTGGGATAATTTTCTCATACTAATTTCCCACTATACTATGTTATGTTCACTTCTCACTGGTTAAACCAATACGTCTATTCTTGGCTAAGAGGGAATTTGATACTTTGCTACAAGGTTCATGGTATGTTAATTTTTCCCAAATTCAGAATGGAAGACATATTTACCATTACGTTTAACTTTAGGTAAAGACCAATTCTTTGAAACTAGAATCGTTTGTCTAATCTAACAAAATTAGGAAGATTAGTACATTCTGCGATTAAAAATGAAAACTGTACATTATTAACATTAATAATTTTGCTAATCATGGAGAGTGTTTTTGTTGTTGTTGTTGTTGTTAATCTGTATCATTACAATTATGCATGTTAAGTAAGTTGCTGCCATCCGTATACGTTATTACGCTTATTATGTTGTTAATGCATTATGATAAACATAATACTTTTGTCTGTTTATACCTCATCGGTGGTTAAAGTAAGAATACACAGAAACTTAAATTGAAATTCCCGCAATAATTAAGATAAATGTACGTCATTAAAACACTTACAAACAAATTAGTAAAATAAGCAATACAAAGAAACAGAAGGAATGACATTGTAAAAGGATTTAAATTTATATTTAAATACAAAAAAAAAAAGATAACTTTCTGTTAGACTCAATTGTTTGTCTTAATGGAAAGTGTTATTTTGAAACGCTGACTTAAAGAAACTTCGAAATTTTTGGAAAGCCAACTAATCTTTTAAAAAGAAAACCCGGTGGCTGAAGTTGGTTGCTTAATAAAAGTAATGAAATTTGTTCTGCATGTTGAGGTTAAATCGATACCACCAGTATCATCTTGTATGATGAAGACACGATCTTTTAAATCGAATGGGGGGGGGGGGGGTGTATAGATGTTCGCAACAGCAGAGTAAACGATGTCATAACGGCAATTCATCTGATTTTTTTTTGTCTTTATAATATTCAACTTCCATATTCACAGAGAAATATATATTTCTACAATATATTTTCCCCTTCCCCCTCTCCCTTCCCCATTGATTAAACCTTCCTCCTCCACCACCAATGAACGACTATGTAGTAAGTTATATGCTAGTGTTCACTTATTTTGCGGTGGTAGGGGCTTATACGTTGCGCTTGAGTTATTCCTTTCGACATCGATTTTATTTCGTCTTAACAATCAATGAAACTAAAAAGTATTGAGGTGCAAAAATTTGTATTATGTACAGGTACACGAGATAGACGGATAGTTAGCATAAATTTCAATTAGGCCTATTAAATTCTTTCATTCTTAGATTTGTTTTCGGACAGTAGTCATTTGTTCAATGTGCGCAGAGTGAGTGTTTCATTTTCAAAATCACTAAATACTGCAAGATATCCGGTAAGAAAAATGACAACTGGCAAAAGATTCTTCGCGGTCTTGTTTCATTGCTGCTTGCTTCTTTTCACCACTTCAGGAGAAGTCATTGAATCTTCCCATTCGGGTAATTTAGACGTAACCATTGGTGTCTACGAGATAGAGAGAAGCAAAGCCGATGAGTATTTACAAATTATCGCCGACGATGATCAATGCATGGACGGTAAGTTATATTATGCAATATATCTGCATTTTCGTGATTTTTTTTCTTCAAGGAGCTAACATATTCTTCCTTTGGGTAGTATGTTCATAAGGGTGATTTTATCATAAACATAATTATACAAATCGATGTTCATAGAAAAGGCAAAAATCACATTGTATCCCTAAGTGCTGTATTTATCATACGCGAATATACATATCTTCATACATCCTAATTTACCTAGGTTTTAATTAATTTTAAATCAATGCTAATAAAGGCAAACATTTTCATTCCGCCCTTTACTCCCTCCTTACAATATTTGCAGAATGGATCTCTATGTTTCCAAATATAAAGGCAGAACTTAGGGCGACAGCATATATGTCGCCCTCAGTGAAATGTGCCCGCGTCATAATTTTTATTTGAACTATCGCCTAACGGTCGGATTTAAATGTATATATTGTTATTAGGCGGAGGCTATGGAACCGCAGTTGTGGATTTCAGATCTACAGAATACTAAATAATTCCTAAGATTATTTATGCGTTCTTGAGAGTTTTGTTAATATATTTCATTGTCAAGTTGTCTGATTGACAGGACGATTCGTTGCCCCTTGACTCTTACTATGATTACCCAGTGATGCGGGAGCTTTCACATTTTAAAACATCCGCAGTTTGCTGACAAGGTATAAACAAAGAGATGTATTTATTAGCTGCCCACGCCCTATGTCATTACTAGAACTTTCAAAGAAATCTCACATTTACTAATCTTGAGTTGAACATTAGCAAAGACTATATGGCAAAGTCTATAAGTTTATGACAGTTTTTTTGGGGGGGGGGGGGGTGGGAACATATCCTGCATTTGGAGTGGCACTAACTGCGTAACCTCGTGGCACCATCTTGCAAATTGATAACCTGATGACGGCTGGCAATAAATATATTGGAGTCTAATAAGCTCCCTGTATCTCGTACGTAGCTGTAACAGACGCAGTGTGAGTCACTAATTAGGTTTTATGGTAGCATACGCCTATTCAAAGACCCGTTTACTTACATATACTAAATCATAAAAGTAATGTGGTATCTTAGTCTCGATAGAAGTTTTCACTAGCTATAAACGCCATATAACAAATCACTGAATAGCTGACAAATTGGCCATTCATGGCACCATCGATTTTCCGTACCATGACCACGCAGATTTTTGGCTATGAGAGCCTGATATTTTCGTCACTTGTGAAAACCTCTTTACTCAGATAGTAAACAATTTTCGTACCCTGCTACCTGGGAGACCTAAAGGGGTGTACAATTGCCTCAATTGACTTCCATTTATGCTCTCCAACATCCAAGCCATAAAAGCTAGGTCTTGATTGATAACACGTCAAAAAAGATGTTCTCCTGCTGTTTTTTGGCACTTTTCTCAAAGGAGAACAATCGGGTGGATTGATATGGACTCTATAATAGGAGTATGCCACTTTATTTGATTGCTTGATCTTTATCCATGAGTAGAAACAATGCGACTTGAAGATTTTAGGTGGCATCGAAAATAGCTGCACAGGCTCGATACGCCGTGTCTCCATCTCTAACAGCCCCTGTTTTTATCAAGAAAGTTTGTTCTGTCAATGGTTCCGTTACATGTTTGGTCCGTTCAGGGTTCTGTTAAACTTATGATGTTCTCTAAAATCTTATAAAAGTGTTAAATACAAACTTAGCTTTTCATTCTCTGTATCTCCTTTCAATTCCACAGAATCTCCTCTAGAAGTAGTTACCAACTCTATTCCCGGGATGACGTCAAACAGTGCCGTAGGTATTATTATGTATGGTACGTTTTCAACCGATGTTAATGTCGACGAGGGTGATTGTCAAGAGAAT